>OX596257.1:8358263-8449028 GCA_951394255.1 Polyploca ridens
AAATCGGTTGACTGACCGTTGAATCTAGATATCTACTACTCGCTCATTTCATCTCATCTCTAATTCTGTACAAGCAGCTCTACGGGTAGTAGAGATTGAATTCTTATTGATTTCCTAGCCACCTGTTTTCGGCAAACATTTTGTTGACTCTTATTAAAATATTATATCGGACTTATAAATATTATTGTAAATATTATTTTGCTACGTTAGCGCTCTAACTTTTTCTCATCATTTGGTTTAATCTATAAAGCAGTTTATTAAATAAAATGCATAAATAAATTTTGGTTCAACTCACCAATTACCAATTATTTAACATTGATACTTACTATCTATCCTCTTCCTCTATTAAACCAAATAGAAAAAAATACCAATACTATGAGTAATTATTTCACAATTAACATTTTTATAAAGAAAGCGAGATGTTACAACTTACCTCATGCTTGTGTAACATATATTGGAGCAAGTAGTAGTAATAAAAAACGAAAATCCTTCAATAACTTTTTTTTTGTTTTTTAGCAACATTATAAACTGTTTTTATAATATCTTAATTATTAAATATTTAACTGTAACTAAACAACATAAAAGATAACATCATAACTTCGTTAGACAATGGCCCTGATGCTGTTGTTCACAACTAAACTAATTTTAATGTCACTATGTCTCTTTCTAACAAAGAACATAAGAAAAGGATGTAAGAAATTTAGTCCTGTCAAATTAGTCCAATGCTTGTTTTCAATATAATTTTAGTCGCCATCTATCGCGGTTACGCCTAAATACACGCAAAATAAGACGGCAAAGATTAATTTGACAACTTAAAATATGTTCTATCCTTTTTCAATCATATTCGTAAGAAAGAGCTGAGATGTGACTAAAATTAGTTTAGTGCGATTTACAACAGAATCGGCACCAATAGGTACTTAATCAAAATGGCACTTTAAATTGGCATTTATTTAATGCCTTAACTATTAATTCTCTCTATTCCAACACAACAACTAGAACCAAAAATATTGAATTGCACACTAAATAAATCAAACTGAGTATCAGTTTTATGGTTTATGCAAAACTGTTTGAACTGAATGATCATCTAGCATTATATTGTCACAGTTCTAACCTAACCTAACCAACTGTATTTGGAGTGCCCCGAGTCGGTTCTGGATGATAGAACATGTTTTGATGAATAATTGTACAACAGTCATTTTTCTGATATGCATTATGTAAATCTAAAAGTTAAGTGCTTAAGTTTGCGTAATTTTTAAACAGAGGTGCAATTAAAAATATCCCCTTTAAATTATGATCAAAATAAATAAAAGGATGTAACCTCTCTAAATTAAGTTGCATGGTTATTTTATATTAATAATAAGTATTTTATACAATAATCAACCTTTGAATAAGCTGTACGTAATTGTTACAACCAATCCCAAAATTTTGTTAGGATAACATACCCCATGGTATAAACATTTATCAAGATAAATATTTAATCAACTTCGTAATCTTAAAAACTGTTACTCAACATCAGAGATACATAAATTTGAATGTAAATAAAGTAGAGATAGTTTCAGATTAGTCGATAAAAGTAATATCAACCAATACTTTACGACAGCATAATTTTCGTTACCTGGCAAAAATTAAGTACGCTGCGTCTGGGTGGGACACGGCCATGACATGACGACATGATGTGGTACGAAATAAATATAAGATTGAGTTTAAGAATTTCATTAATAATGTGTGAAAAAACCCTGTTATAACAGGCTCCTCGCTCCCCCACATATACTTCTTAATCCTTTGAGTAATTAAATTATATTTAAAATAGAATATTCGAGGTGAACGCATTAAAACGTCCCACTCAGGTGGACTGTACAAGTGGTGCGCAAGCTCAGAAATAGCCGTGTGTCCGAATACACCTGGAATCGTCCAAGTTCAACGATGACTCAACGGATTCCTCGACAGTGAATAATCTTTGTTTATTAAAAAATCTGATAACGAGTATAGTTTATATTTATCTTTAAATTTTAGGAGTTGGCTTAGAACTTTTTACACAGATTATAAAAAAGGAATTTTTGTATAGTATTTTACTTTATTATTTAATCTTATACTTAATATAACTTTTTAATATTAAATTTAGTTTACATTTATAAATATTGGTGCCGATTCTGTTGTAAATCGCACTAAACTAATTTTAGTCACATCTCATCTCTTTCTTACGAACAGTATTGAAAAAGGATAGAACATATTTTAAGTTGTCAATTTAATCTTTGCCGTCTTATTTTGCGTGTATTTAGGCGTAACCGCGATAGATAGCGACTAAATTTATATTGAAAACAAGCATTGGACTAATTTGACAGGACTAAATTTCTTACATCCATTTCTTATGTTCATTGTTAGAAAGAGACATAGTGAGATTAAAATTAGTTTAGTTGTGAACAACAGAATCAGGGCCATTAGGTTGATTTTACAACTTTCTTCGATAATGAAATGCTTGAAGTTTTCAATAAAGAAAATAGAACTGCCTTTTAATTTACAAATTCAAGGAATACTCATAGATTGGACCACATTATTTTTATGCAACGCATTATCTTGGCTATCCAGAAAGGAAACGAAGCTAGCTAGGAACCTTGCCGCTAATCAGCAGCAGTGGCAGACTCGAGGAAATTTTCTATATATAGATTTTATTTTGTACATATTTGTTGTAAATAAATTATAGTACAAAGAAAATTGTATGTCAACCTAAAAAAATATATAAGAATGAGTAAAGTATGAGTCAGACTCGCGCAATCATTCTTCAATATCAAAACTCTGTGATCTTATTGGAAATAAATCTTATAATAGTAAAGTTCACCTATTCAAATACCTCAAACTTTCTCTGCAACTTTAACACTGAAGTTAATTAAATTATTAAAAGAAACAAAAAACCCGACTGCGTAAAACAAGCTCTATAATCTATAGAATTGTGAATATAACTTGAATTTTAATGTATTGCAGCCTTCCGGGTCAGTCGGGTAAAAATAGTTGCTAATGGAAAACATGATTTTAGCGTGTTTATATTTTTGCGTGATAAAACACTGAGACGCCTTTTTCTCGTCGACACATTGACGATATTTTTTGGTTCATTTTATATTATACAGGTCGTTGTTTTGGTCAGCGACGAGCGACTCAGGGTCGATAATACAATAGATACTAGTGCTAAAAAAATATAAAAAAAATAGATTATTTTTTTTAATAATAAAAATAAAAAAAATAAAATTTTGAAAATCATGTAATAAGCTGAAGTGTAGACATAATACTCAACGGGAGTACGAGGGAGTAAAGGGGTGGGGCGATGGCGGCTTGTGACTAGCTCTAGTCTGTGCACGTGCCTAGTAACCATACTTTGCGGTAATTTTATTTCAAATTGAATAAGGTATTTCTCAACATTTTTACAGTATTTAATGGAATTAAGTCCATTTTTGGGGAATATATATTTTCTACTACCGCTCCTGGGTCGCTTGTCGCCGACCAAAACAACACCCTGTATAGTATCTAGAAATATGTTTTTTTTTAAATATGTACGTATATTAATTATTCTGAAATATTAACCACTCAATATGTCATGACTGCAGCTAATATATTACAGGATGTTTACACATTTAATATAACGTGTAATTACTTATGTAGTTCACAAAAAAACAGTTTTAATTCTTCATTTTCGTTTTATTTCTGTGAGAAATAATACAAGGTCGGCGCCATCGATGACGGACGACCTCGGGACCATTTTCAAATATATTTAGAACTGACAAGACTTTGTTTAATTTTTTTAACTCACTCGTTCATTTTATGAACACTTTATCTTCACTCAATACTGGTACTCATATACCACCAAAGAGTTGGGATCACATATCATCATCACATGTAGGTTGGGCTAAAAGAATAGGGATGATTCCTTGGTAAAAAAATATCATTCTAATTACCTAGTTAGTCCGCCAGTTAGATTATGAAAAAATATTGGACACTAGCTGCCCGGGGCGACTTCATTAGCGTGGTTGGTGGCCAATACCCTACCAACTTCCTTAATATTTTTTTTCGTAAGAACCTTCTACAAAGTACTATAAGAAAATTAGAAAAAAGGGGGATGAAATGGGTAAAGTCGTTCTCAAGTTATGCCGTGATCAAGAGAAATAGGGATTCATTTTTATATAGAGAATAATAGAGATAGGAACATATGTTTTGCTTTACGAAATCATAAAAAAATTATAAAGATAAAGCGCGTCAAAGTTCGGGAGTGGGAGCGTGACGTCACTTTTGGGTAAAAAGTGTACCATAACATGACGTCATGTCACGCGAAACTTCAACTCACGATATCTTCGTTTTTTTTGTTTAGTTGACAAAAGAAAAAATATGTGTCTAATATTTTTTGATAATGTAAATTACGGACTAAGTAGAATTTCATCTAACCTATTCAATTTCAAAAAACGAATGCATTTATGAAAAGCAAAACTACCCACTATTGTGACAGAAATATTTTTTTTTTTTTTTTTATTTTCATTATGATTTCCATATATAGACAGGCATGAACAATGAACAAAGCATGCAGATCCCGAGGAGTCAGAGTTGTTGTCGTGACGTTACCTCCTTACGTCACTGTTTTCAGTGTCACCCTCTTCATGTTTACATGGTAGCTATACTAATTTAGGTGCGTTGTCTGGCCGTATGCCGTCACACTGCCCACGTGTATCACCCTGAAAAATCACGTTTTATCGAATTTTGGCTCATAATCAACTGTTTTATAAATAGCTCCGCTATAAACAGCTGACGATCACGCTTTAGAATAACTTCCGATGGTGTAGGATACATTTCCTCTGCATATTTGTATCGTATCACATAGGCGGTTGTTTTACTGTCACAGACAACTGAAGATGCTCAACTATGTTTTCATGATATCTTTTTCGTAAAACCTACGATGAAAAATAACATTGTATCTACGGGTCGACCTTTGCAGGCCCTTCCGTGAATATGTAAATACTCCATTTATCAAAAAACAATGTCTCCTATTATCTCTTTAAATTTTAAATGTGCACTGTAATAGTATGTAGTGTGATTTATGCATGCGTAGCTATTAATGTTTCATTTCATTAGTGTGCAATGTAGAATTTTAGATCTACCACCTCCTACGAGTTTTGACGGTCATCATCTGTAGCGATGAAAACGCTATATATAGGTACTTCTCCTTGAGTGTTTCCTTTGAAGGTAAAACAAATATTTCATAAAATATATGTAGCTAGCGTTCCTCCCGCGGTTTCACCCGCGCCCTGTTCTTAGGAATGGTATTTCCAAAAATCCTTTCTTATGGGCTATAAAAGATTCTAAAGAATACGAAGTATTAATATAGAGTTTCAAGTTTATCAGACCACGCAGTATTTCTTCCATACTAACTCTAACACCCCCTAACCCCCTTTTTAGGGGTATTTTTCAAAGACTAATACTTAATGAGAAACTTTATTATATATTTAGGTAAGTAATTGTGCTAAATTTCAAATGTATAAACCGAAGGAATAAGATTTATAATATACAAACAAAATTCCCCCCGTTCCATCCCCTTAAAGGTTTAATTTCCAATAAACCTTTCATAGTGGATGCCTTTTAATGACGTTATAAAAGGAATCTGAGCGCAAAATATAAATTTTGTAGCCCGGGGCTTCAAAATTAGGTTTAGGTTCTGCGTTCATGAATCAGTCAGACAAGTAATTATGTATTATATAGTTACATACAATTTTACGAATTTCCTGATTTATTTGAAGAAAAATGTACACTACGACTAGTACCTACCTATCTATTAGGTAACTCGGTAGTCTAGAAGCTCTTATAATCCTAAGCAGCTGTTGCCAAACAAATTTTAATATTCTCTCTGCAAATTAATGTTGCGATTACAATTTAATTTGTCATTGCTTTTCATTAAGCCCTTTAAATTAATTGATGTAGGCATGTCTTTCTAATGCTATGCCAATTTATTTACACGCCCCAGTGAGGACCATCAACTCGCATTTTAAAACATAATTAACAATATTGATTGAGGATCAATAATAATTTATTTTTACATTAATAGGTATATTTTCATTTTCACAGATTTTTTGCATGTTTGAATATCAGAGATATTATTGTCTCAAAATCTTTACTAATCTACACTACTAGCAACTTCAGCTTTATTATACATAAACATACATTAAGAGTGTTTTGTTTGTTTATTTAAACACGCTGATCTATGGAACTACCAGTCGGATTCGAAATATTTTTTCACTAATTGAAAGCTACATTATACCCGAGTGTTAAAGGCTACTTTTTAGCCTGGTAACGCGGGTAAAACCGCGAGGGATTGCTAGTATTTTATATTGCGTCCGGTGGAGACGCTTATTTCAGATATGATACTATAGACTTCCTTTTCAGACCTCTTGCATTCAGTGTGTCGAGGATAGATCTATAAAATTCACACCTTCGTCTTAATTCTATTTTTCACGTATTTTGATGAATCAAAAAAAAAGATTCTATTTCATTCGATACTCCAGCCCCGTGGTTTAGCTCGCTTCGCGCTATTTTAGATATGTACCTTGAGTGTAAATAATTAATTTTAATAAATGCAACTATCACGTTTGAGTTTACAATAAATTAGTACCATGAAATTCCGTTAGAGGCGCTGTGCCAATTCCTATAGAGAAATGTCGTAAACGCAATCGCGATAGTAGTTTTTTCACTGTTATTTCATTATTGAAAACCCATTCAGCTTTTACAGTGATGTAGTAACGAATGTGTAGGTACCTAATATCAGTATATAATAGGTATAGTATGTGAAGTGTAGTTTTGTTTCCAATGTTAGGGACGACAAACAAAAATTGTCATAATTTTTTTTTTTTTTTTTTTTATAAGTAATGGTCTAATCAGAAATATCCACTATAAATTCTTATCTGAAATCGAGAATCATAGACACCCACTCAACAAGTGGAATTATTTCTTGATTATCAACTAAATGATGATAACTGACTTTGTTTACAATCACGTATTTCATAATAATCGGTAATAACATTCAAAAGAAAAATAAAGGGATGCTTACAGTAGAAATTAGAATAACCAATTTTAGATAAACAAATCGTCTAACAAAACATTTTGGCACCAAACAAATGCTTACCTAAGATCTATATTTAATGCATAATAATTTAATCTTATTGAGTCATTTTCTTCATTTAATTATAGCAAGGCGAGATTTCGCTTCCAACAATATGTAATAGTTAATTGACTATTCTAACCGTACTCGTCAAATCATTCTTATAAGAGCCATTATAACACTGAATAACTAAGTTGAAGTACGAGTAAGATTTACCATCATTTAAAAAATATATAAAGCTAAGTACCCTTAAAACAATCAACCGCTTCACGCTAAACTGCATATTATAAACTATGATGCCTCTGACATTGCTGCATGTACTTAGCAGTTTCAATGAGATTATGCAACAAATACGTATTTCCATATTACAGAAATCTCCCAACTGCAAAGTTTAGTATCAATAAATGTCTCGCAGAATCTGTACTTATACTTGTAAATCTTGAGCGAAATGCGGAATTAAACTCGTACTGAATACGAGTTCCAAGATTACGTTGAATTGTTTCAGGAATCTTAATTTTGCCAGTTTGATATTTAACAGCATAGTTCAGCGCAATTTTACTGAATTGAACTAGTATAGTTAGTTGCAATAACAAGTTTATGAATCGATCGATTAGCCCACGCACTAATACAGCTATTAATTCTGAAACGATTAGACTCACATATACGATAACAAGTAATTATTTATGTATATTTAGAATCCGGACTTCATAATGCCTGTTGTTACAAATGTTCATAAAAATATGTCATGGGTTTGGCAACGAGTGCAAAAAGTCCGAATGCGCGTACGATACCAATGTTTGGATATTTAGTTACCTGATATTGTCGAACTGCCCTAATTACTGAATTGTTATGATCGTTGAAAAAATGTTATGACTATAAAACGTTTGTATGTGTGAAATCTTTCCAGTAGGTACATTGTTTACTAACAATTTATGGAAAGCATCAGAAATCAACGAGGGTTTCACGTGAAGGGCATGAAATATTCTGTGTTTTGGCAACATTTAATATTTAAGTCACGTTGCGGATTAGAATAGCGATGATGAAGAAGATTCATGTCGTCCACGGAAACAAGCTTGGAGATTTACGTTCATGGCGAACGAAGGTGCCAACACTGTCTTCAAACATGTCGAGAGCCATAAAATAACGGTATACTTGGAACAACGCATTACATCTATGAATTATTATACAAATAAAGGCAACTATGGAATGTTTACACGATAGTTAATGCTGTTTATTGAACTGAAGTAATTCATCAACATTTTTGGTGACGCTTTGTAGAGTAACAGATCTTATGAGACTTTTTATACTTTCGCGAACTAAATTCATTGTTATATTACATTAATATGATATTAAATCTTATGAGAATCTAGCTCTCAGCTAATAAAACATTCATCCAACTAAATCGTATGACATTTGTATTAGTAGAATATGTATCACACAATAATTAACAGTAAGTTAATTAATAAACAAATCAATTTGATGCATCACTTTGATCGACGTTATACTCAATTCTTATTTATAATCAATTTCATGTTATAAAACAACACTGAAAATAAGCGTCTGTTTATCTGGCGAAGAGTGACGTATGTGTCGATATGCGTGGGCAGTCAAACATAACCATGGCGATCACACACACAACCAACCAGTGTCTATAGACCTACCCTGATTCCCTCCAGTACTTCATGGCTTGATGAAGAAAGTGAACGGTAAGGAAATCCGAAAGGTCTTGGTAAGCTGGTTAAAGTGTGCTGTAATACAATATCACCCAAGACCTTGCTACGAATAGTTCCCGCCTACGTGTGTGATGATCCGTCGACATGCCTATATGCTCTACTGACTTTTATCCCCAACTTGATATTTTATTTTAGAAGATTACATCTGTTTCCATTAGGTTATATATTTTCTATATAATGAACAATCTGTATCCGGCCTGGCTCTTCTTGATGCAGCATGTAATTTTAGTTCACGGAAAATGTTGTAATATGGTTGGGATCGCAATTGTATATGCGTTGGCTACGAAGCATATTATTATTGTAATAACATTTTTTGATACCTATTTTAGTTTTGATTTTTAAATATCAATAATTAAATCAATATTTTTAGGGTTCCGTTCCTCAAAAGGTAAAAAAGGAACCCTTATAAGATCACTCTCTTGTCCGTCTGTCCGTCTGTTTGTTCGTGTGTCACCACCGATTTTCTCAGGAATGGGTGGATCTAGCAAGTTGAAATTTATACCAGATACTGAGGTCTATAGTCCCTATAAGTTGTATAAAAATCAAGGTCTTGACGATAAAAAGATATGGGCAAATTTAGAGTTTCGCGAAAACTTGTAAGTACCAAAATTTACCTTAATTTTTAACTTTTTTAATTTTTCAGAATTTTCCCTTTACTTATGCTGTAAGACCTTGTTTTTAACCAAAATTGACAATTCTAAGTCAACCGGAAGTACCCTATAGGTTTTGGGTCGAGGACCTATAAGGTAGTTTCCGTTGACCATCCAGCACCATAGTAAAGAAAAAATTCCGGAAAACAAAAAAAAGTTGAAAATTAAGGTACATTTCGTACTTTTAAATTTTGCGCCTACTATTCATTTCACAGTCAATTTGAGTAAAGTTAAATTGTTATTATTATTGTACGGAACCCTATGTGTGTGAGTCCGACTCGTACTTGGCCGGTATTTTAATGGTAAGTACTTGATTTTGAAAATCAACAATACAATTATTTCATTTCCGTAGCATTCGTAGCGCGTAGCAATTGTGCTACGTACGCATTATTTCCTGCGAAGCATAAAAATATATTTTTCATCTCTCATACTCTGAAAGTACGTAAGTAAGACCTAGAAGTATTTAAGAAGCAAGTTGAAAATGATACTTTTCGACCCTAGGGCGGAAAAGTAATAAAAAAAAACGAATATACTGTAGCGACATCTATCAGATAACTATCAGTACACTAAGATAGTTCACAAAGAGAAAGATAGATGGCATGGCGCCACAAAAACCTGCATCGCACTTACGAAGTTTTCTCGAGGATCTGCATATATACAACCGTCCGATGTGTACAGTTGGACCGCGGTCCCCAGGCACGATGACCAAGCCTGGCGGAAGAGGTGTCCACCTTCATAATAGTATCATACAGGGCTGTGCAGTAATTTAATTACCTGTAATTGAATTACGTATTGAATTTAATATAAAAACGTAGTTGGTATTTGTATAAAATTTTTTATTCAACTAATGTAGCAATCAAGCATGTTTTGAAGTCAGCGAAATATTTTTTATGGAACACGTCACTTGTGCTCTTTCGATGACTTAAAAACAGTGTCAAATATTTAGCTAGAGCTATTTACCAGTTTAAGAGAAACATTTTAAAAGACGCGTGTGGAGCCGCAAATAAGCTAGTGATTTTATCAATAAATATTTTAACATTTTTATACAATTAAGATGATCTAAGCTTTAGCGTTAAATTCTTAAAGTAATAATTATATAATAATAATAATAATAAGAGCCTGATTCAGAAGGCAGTACTCCTCAATACGGCTCGCATTGTGAGGAGGTTCCTGTCTCTGCAGCCCTAGCCACCGGTAGCTTGGACCACGGAATAGATAGCTTGGACCCTGCTCCCGACACCGGTGGAACACTATTTTTTATATTTTTTAATGTTTTTTGTATTGACTTTTATAAAAATATTTAAAAATGTAAAGAAAAATAAATAAACGAAATAATAATAAATTCTTTGTTTCAAAATACCATTTTTTACAAAATTTGTATAGTGAAAGATGAATCTGTTGAACCTGTGACCCAAGCCCGACATCAAAGAGACCTATCCCATTTTTTTTATAATAGGAAGTGTATCTAAAATATGTAATTTTATATTCAATATCAGTGGCTAACGTATAAACAAATTGCCTTCTTTTTTTCTTCAGGCGAAGTATGACGTTATTTGATTGTGCACCAAGGGATGAAAGGTACCCATTTCACACAAGATGTTTTGGCGCTGATAGTTTGTATCAAACTGGTACCGGGCAGTAACAAAAGAAAAATATTTAAAATTCAAATTCAAAATCATTTATTCAAATAGACCTTCGCAGGCACTTTTGTAAAGTCTGACTCTAATACTCTAATACCGGTGCGGAAGGTTGCATTTGCTGAGAAGAGCCGGCAATAAACTCAGCAATTACTCTTTTCAAAACAAGCTTAGATTCATTACATAATATTTACATTCTAATCGCACTGACAACAATTGCGTGCCCCGGCGAGGCGGCAAAACTACAAAGTAGACTGAATCTCTATTTAATAAGTAAATAAATAAATGGCAATCTTAAGCAGACCAGCCCCCACAAGCAGCACCTGTTCACAAGTATGACGCGTGTGGCAGCCATCGCCTTCCTCGCCATATTGGAGGGAAGTGAGCGACCCGTCACACGACGCCGCCGCCGCGCCGCAAGCAAAGTGAGCATGACTTACTTTAGTCTGCCTTTGAAATAAAAAAATACTAAAGGGAAACTACTAAACACACAATTTGTTATCACTGTGACAATTTACAACTTTAGATTAAATATCGTTTATGGATGGATATGCAATAAACACCCGAAAAATTTGCACTAATCTCGCTTTTCCACCCTTTTTTCGTAGTTCATATAATAATCATTTTATTTATAAATTATTGGCATAAACAAGTTTTACTTACTATAGCTCGTTATAATACAGAAAATACTTGCATACATTTAAAGCATGTGACTCATTCACATTCATCCCTCTTTATAAATACAAACTGATTCATTTGATGGAATTACGTTCCAACCTTTTGCGAATCATACAACGGATATACAAGTATGAATTGGGTCACCCACACACAATACATTTACACACAAGTGACCATGGCCTGAAGAATCTCGAGTGTTTTGCTACTACGCAATAATTATCTAAAACTATATTACTGAAGTTCCATTCTCATTAACTCTTATTAGAATTACTTGGGTAAATGTCAATGTTTTGGCAATGAGAGACATACAAACCTAATTGATTAATTAAACCGTAATATTCGTGAGTGTAGCTCTTAAATATACAGAACGATATTATTATAATACATAACACTCCTCAGAGATGGTATTTTTATACTACTAAGACAGTAAACAAGTGTACAGCAGCTTGATGTTAATCGGTTAGTGGCTCAAGCGTTGCCGAACTTAAAATCTAAAAATCTAGGTCGAAAGGAAACACTATTTAACACACTGTTATAAATACATACGTCTTTTGTAAACTGTGAACGACCAAATGTGTGGTTTGGTAATAAAATTTATATAATAGTTGACTTGGTAGATTAAAGGAAAACAGACAGTAAAATTCACATGGCCATTCGTCTATTTTGCGGAAAGCTATTAAACATAGTATTCATGGCTAAGTTAAAAGTACGTACGTGATTTGTAAATATCATATTTAAAATCTATAATAATAATATTATAAAGAGGAAAGATTTGATTGTTTGTTTGTTTGTTCGGCTCCGAATCTACTGAAACGATTTGAAAAATTCTTTCACTGTTGGGAAGCTACACTATCCCCGGGTGACATAGACTACTTTTTATGACGGGAACGCGGGTGAAACCGCGCGAGACAGCTAGTACAAAATAAATAAGTATGGTAATAATTAATAAATCACGTCATTAAAGTTGCAGACTTATAAAAAGTAAATAAATCTTTTAGAGAATTGAATAAATAAAAATACCCTCAAGGAAATTCGAAACGTCCCCTCACGACTTGACAGCTCGAGACTTTTTGAAGAGAAGCCGGAAACACGTCAGTGGATCGGACAGTAGTAGATGGCGCTACAATAGAAAAGTTGCGCGATCCCTCGCAAGAGATGTGAGCGCTCCGCCACTTCCGGGTAGGAGTTCTGCGCATAGAAATGGCAACATTACACATTGTTACACAAAACTTTTCTTGCGTAATACCCTCTAACTACGGGCGTACTTCACCCAGTAATTCTTAGAGCGTTTCCTCTTACACAAGTTGTTCGATAAACAGAAAAATAGTCAAGCTATTTATATTATAATTTGACATACATAAATTACGACACATTTCAATTAATTTTCTAGGAATTCAAGGTTCATTTAAAAAATATCTTTTGATAAATATGTGATCTCAATTTGAGATAGCGTTTACTATAGTGATATTAAGATGCTGAGACGTAGAGAGCTGGCAAGATGTCAGAAACTATAAAATTAGTTAAATAACTGGTGCTGTGATAATGCATTACGCTCCTGCGGTACGATTTGAACGTTCTAGATTTAATTTGATATTATTTAAAAAATATCCATCGGAAATACAATCGTGTCGACTGTTAACAAATAGAGCAATCATAGTACACAGTGGGCACGGGTGCGGCATCGCAAATGTTTGCCGGGGCGGGCGTCCTGCGCCTGTGGCGGGTGACGGCTCGTTTGGCGTTCTCACATCACTGTTTACTTTATTTGTTACGGTAATGGACGATTTAATTGCTCTCGTAAGGTTAAATATTGTATGAGTTTAATGCGTGTGTAGGTACTACTCGCTTCGTAGTCACCTTAAAGAAGAGGAAAACATATAGTTTGTTCAAATAAAAAATAATCATTCATTCCAATTCATACATTTTCATGTATGGAGAGTTAATTTTTCTTATACATTAAAGCTAGTGATGAAGGTGAACATATTATACAAATATCGACTGTCGTCATCACTTTATCATAAGTACGAAAAAGCACTTTAACTATTATTTAAAATGATAGCCATCCCAATAATGACGGATATACAATAATGCATTCACTGCACGAAACCATGTTCCAGATAATTATTAAACAGCATTAGCCAACAGATCAAACAATCACGAAATTATTTTCACTTCAAAAAGTCTCAATTAACACATAATTTCATCATTACACAATGATTCCAATCACATTGAGTTAAGAATCAAACTTGTTTGATTTTCGTCAAATTGTAGTTTGTTTTCCATGATGGCAACACTCGGTGGTTGTTGTAGGGTGCAATGTAAAGATGGCGCGGCACGCGTCGCGCTCGTGTCGGAAGCTACGCCCGGAAGCGCGGGAAAGCCGCCCTCGCCCGCCAAAACAATAGTATCGCGTAAATTGAAATAAATTGACGCACTCACATTGTTTTGTTACACAATACCTTTCACTGATCATCATTGAAGAACGAAGATGCTCTAAATGTTTAAAGCTATTACTTTGTGTACGCCTTTATGAATGCCAAACTTTGCTCTCAAAGTTAATGAAGGAAGAAAAGCGAAATAGTACATTCAGCTACACACCTATCTACATATACCTATCGTTTAGATAAATTATCGTTTAATAGTAATGTTTACCCATCGTCAACCTGCAATAAACTAGTCAAAAGGCCACACGTTAAACAAACATTAATAATTAAAAGGTCCCACGGGTGTATTAAAAAACAACAGTGTCGGAGGGTTGTGCATTCCCGCGCCCTCTGTGACTCGTCGCGCTAATTACGCAATCAGTTCTCACAATTATCCGTGACACCACCACAGGCGCGGGCGACACCCATGCTTACCCTCAGTACATACAAATATTACTACAATAATACTTTATTAAATAATTTTGTAGTAATCATCTAAAAAGTATTATATGATATCATATTTCCCGTACCCAATAAAGCGGAGAAACTATAATTTATATAACAGCTTCCATATAAAATTTATATGAAAGCTGTTATTGTATGTTTGTTTTTGCAACGACCAAAAAAGTTTTTTGAAATCTGCTCGAATAAAAACCTCAAAAAAAAACAGCTTTTTTACGGAAACTTTTACTGTATACAACTGAAACTGCTCAATTATATTACATTTGGTTGATATATTTTCACTCATGTTTAGCCTAACTAAGAACAAAGCTCTGTAATATTGTTTAGTGGACGGATCATTTGATGTAACCTGAAAGTGCTCTCTGCATGAGCGGTGCGGTGCGGTGCGGTGTGGTAGGTAAGGGTGCGGCCCTCTGCTAAATATTAATCACTGAGAAGCAGCGCACCCAGTAACGATGTGTTTTGCTCGCAAACGGATTATGACACTGTTATAACGAAGTAGACATAAAAACTGTAGATACGCTACTTTTCTATACAATTTATTGCGTCTTTTTACTGGACTGACCCGGAAGGAGGGTTATGTTTTTTGAGTGTATGTTTTTATTGTAATAGTTGACGAGAATTACACTAATCTCTCAAAAAAAGCTCTATAAATTAAAAAGATTTTGTTTATATTTATTAGGCTGGCATTGAATTTTCTACACAATCTGACCGTGCTATGTGATAATGTGACCAAATATGGGAAGCACACAGTATATAAGTGTCTGAAGTGCAGTTACGGGATGCAATAGAAACAAATAGTATCTAGGATTCTATATATAATGATATTTATGTATTACCTTGTTTTTATTTTCTTGTTCATCTCATGTAAAAATCATGGAATCTCTACGACGACTCCACGTCTTACGCATAGCTTGGTGATGACAAATACGTGCCGGAAGCGATCCATTTTGGCGGGAAACGGTACGCAGGAAGTAGATTCGCCGACCGCGAATGCTGTCGGCGGCGCCACCATGCGTCCAGGCCAAGATCTTGCCGGGATGGCATTTTTAATTTTCTTTCCTCTTTATTTTCGTTTTCAAATATTATTCACGACCGATGCGACGATGATAACTTTTAGTAAAACGCAAATGAAAACAAAAATAAAAATGTGTTTCATAAAAAATATTCTGAAGAAAGTTTCATATTTTTTTTTATTTTAAGTTTATTACAAGTACTATTTTAGTGCCACGTACCTACGTTCAGTCCACATTACAATGATGTCATCCCATTATTCGCAGTAGCAACAAAATATATGTATAAACCGCAAGAAGGCGAGGGGAGCGGAACAGCTGCCATTCGTTCAACCCGCCTACCGCCGCATCTGCACATGTTTAAAGAACTACTTAAATAAAATTTGAAGATCACATAATATAAATTAAACAATCATATTGATAAAAGTAGGTGCATTGCGAATTTATCTAAAGGCATACCACTGTGGATACCGTTTGGGGTCGCGTGGGGGCCAGGTGCCCTTTCGAAGTCATTCTTCGATGACAAATTATCATTGTGTTCACTAAAGAACCCGGATTTTATGACAATAGCTATAAAAACGATGACACTTTTTATAACGACCCTAGTTGACTTTTGTGTACAGGAATGATTAAAATTCCTTTTGTCTAGATTTTATGATATGATTTAAAATAATGTTTTATAATATCACACTCGAATCGTGTACTGTGTGTTATATAGACCATTATGTTCTATTTTTATTTTATAGAGCGTTATTTAAATTATAACAACAGAATAATAGTAAGTTATCGGCAGCCGTATATAAAGAAATGTATATTGGCATTTCCGTTCAATCAAGATACACCATTGTATACCATCTCACACACTACTATAGCAATATTTTCGTAGGTACTGTATGCCATTGAAAGCGTTCCTAGTAGGAAACTGAACATACCATGCATTATGTAAGAAACCCGCAGGTATCGTTATCTCCCTTTCAATTAACCTGTAATTACCATCAGTTGGAAGTCTATTAGTTTCCCGAAGGCCTCACTCGCTCCGCACTGAGACGACGTGACGGCTGCCTAGTTAGCGTGTTACTTACAAACAATTAACGCTGCACGGCTGATGTACCGATAGTACCTTCGGATACATTAATTGACCTATTGTGTATGTAAATACAAAGATGGGTCTACGCTACTCGAGCTGAGCACGAGCCGCGTCCACACAGGGATTCGCATCGCGCTAGCATAGAGTAAATAATATACTACGTAGCGTGTTGTACTAGTGTTGTAGGCTCGTTTTACTTCCACACTTGACATCGCGAGCGACGAGTGAAGAGCGGCTCGGCTCGTGCTCGGCTCGTGTAGTGTAGACCCACCTTAATAATAAAGAGTTGGTTGGTTTTTTTCTATGTAACTAAGGTACTTGTCATTCATAGAAGTGGTAGTACTTCCAGACTTTCAATATAAATTAAAATCCCATCAAAAACATTCTGTAAAAAACTAGCCAAGTCTCGATGGAGCTGCTTGTTTATCTCTAAAAAGTAATGAAATCTAGACAAAGTCGTGCCAAGTCTAAGGGGCTTATTCCCGTTTGTCTACGTTCCCGTTTGTCAACGGTACATATACATTGTTTATGTTTGTATATATGACCTACCTTCGCACACGTTAAAGTACGGTTAGAGTAAAAAGTTGTGTGCCGAATTTATTTAATATTATTTTTAGTTTGTATATTATAAAACTACCATATTAATGACTAAGAACTACATAGAATACATGTAACCTATCTAGTTGACGATATATTTTTTAAACACAGGTAAAATATTCAACAAATATGAACATGGTCTATGTGACATAAAGTTTTTTTGAAGCGAGTATCTTCTCTTTGCCGGCTATTTAATTGATGTTTTTTTAATTTCTATTATTCAGTAATTTTTTTGTGATACGTTTATTTTTAATTTTAGTAGTTTAATGGTTGTATTATATTCGTTGATTTTGCAATGTTTCGTTAAAATAACTTCTATTTTATATTTTATTTACCTATTATTCCGTTGCTTTTTTGTGTTGTGTAGTTGAATTACGTTATATTTAGTGTACCAAATTATTTAATTGCAGTTGTTGATTTTACTTTCTTAAGTTGTAATTTTTAATTTTGGACTTTCTTGTGTTTTTACTTTTTTTTTTTGTATAGTCACAATTAGATAAAAACATTACGAATGAATAAACAACGTTTACCCATTGTATATTATAGTAACGTATGTTGTTGATTTTGCTTTGCATAGGTTAATTAATTACTAGTCATAATATACTATATTTTTACACAATACATAAAAACTACACTATTAAAATCTTAAATATGTACTTATTTAATTTCAAACCAATATTTACATTCCTTTAAAATTAGACTTAACATACTGACTGTACATGGTGCACGCAATACATCGCTATAGGTAACTATATGTACCGTTGACAAACGGGAACGTAGACAAACGGGAATAAGCCGTCTAAGGTTCCTTACTGCGATTTCTTTATTATTATAGTTAATCTTGTGTGACTTGGCCGTTGAACATTCTTTATACGTTAGTGGGTACAAGTACAGATTGGTGCAATGGTGTCATGGATCACCTGGTTTTGTACCCTTGTGTTCCCTTCAACGGCCAAGTCACACAACATTAACTATAATAATAAAGAAATCGCAGTAAGGAACCTTAGACTTGGCACGACTTTGTCTAGATTTCATTACTTTTTAGAGATAAACAAGCAGCTCCATCGAGACTTGGCTAGTTTTTTACAGAATGTTTTTGATGGGATTTCACTTATTTTTGTAGAAAATGAAGCGGCCCACCAAGTTGAATATTTTTTGTAAAGGCGGTATGTCGATATCTCTAATAGTTTGGTTGGGCTCTTGTGTTTTCTAATCAGGGTCACCAGGTACTCCAGATCTTCGATTATCCTAGTTTTTATAGTTTTCCCTTTATGTGGTCATTAAACCCTAACTCTGTACCAAATTTCAGCTCTCTGAGTTTATGGGAAGTACTAGTTCTATTTTGATGATCATAAGTGAGTGAGTGAGTGAGTGAGTTTCATAAATGTGAAACTTTGCTTTCGCTTAACTTCGGAACTAAATGACCTACAGACTTGAAATTTTGGATTTTAAGTATGTGATTATAGCTTACTGGATGACGAAAATTTCTGCGTTCGGGTCTTATCCAGAGGTTCTCAAATAGGGGCCTGAAAATGCGGCGAAATGGTTCCAGTAAAGGATGGTACGGCAGTGTTTGCTTCGCGCTCGACTCGGCGGGGGCACTTCCGTGCCCCCCGATACCTGCAAAATATTATATTATGAAACAAATTTAACGTAATTATTTTTCACTTCATGCCTATATTTTTCTTACTTCATCTTTGCTGCTATTTTCATTCAACTCTGCTTTATAACGATTCTGACACGATGTCAGAATTAATTTCATGGAATGAAATCCCTCCGCCCGCGGAGCAACTGGCAGCGAGTCGGCAGTCTGCGGTCAGACTATACGTTGATGTGATGGCTTGACATTACGATTTACGTTTTCGAACGTTGAAAGCAATATGAAACGTTATTGAAACATACTCGTTAACCATGCAGAAATTACCAGTACTTAAATATACTTGATTCCGTGGTCTTATTTCTATTCAAAAAAGGAAACTTGCCAGCGTTTAGTGATTGAAAAAAAATTTCGCCGCGCGGGAGACGCCTATATATGGTGATTCTTATTAGAAACGATACTATTTCATAAAACATACATAATGAGGCTATTTATTTAGTTAGGTATGGAAAATTTACATACAATTTCCTGCTGAAGAAACTGTCGGGGTGTTCCGGTCAATTTTGTTTAATATGAAATTGCTTTCTAACTAAACATAGGACTGGGCTCAATAGTAATATTATAATAGCATACGGAGACATTATGTAATACCTCCTAAGTAATTCTACAACATCAACTTCGGATAAGACTTGAACCTTGCAACTTCAATTCAAGAAGAAACTGTTCATAGGAAATAAAGGATTAAATGAAAAATTTAGGTCTTATGGTCTTAGTGCCTCCCGTCCATATTTTAAAGAACACCATTTATCAGATTTTAAAATCACAAGTCATTTCGGTTCATATCAACACAAAATACGCAACGGTAGCATCGTATTGTACCGAATCTGTTTGTAAGTCGCCGGCTACGAATATTAATCGAATAAAGATCATTCACTTCCTTCCTCTGACTGTCTGATGGAAGAGAGAATGTCTATTGTTGCCATCCGCTTCGTTGCGTGCGTCGCTCGGCGTCGTCGGTCAGTAAAGGGCGTAGCTCTTGTAACGAGGATACTTGCCGACAAAAGAAAACGGAGTTATGGTATGCAATCATTATTCTTATGGAAATATGTATGTTTGATTTTTGATGAAATTAAGAAGAAAATTGTACCCAAACACATTAAAAACAATGTATTGTGCAGGTTTATAATGTTCTATCCATACATTTTCCTCATAAATAGTGTAGCAAATGAAATGGGGGCTCATAAAACGGAGACGTAACCCCTCACTCAGCATTGACTTAAATGACAAGCCCAAAAATCAATTGTATCTCGACATACCCATCGCATTGTTGCAATGGCCAAAGTGATGCTTTTGTCCGCTGACCCCATTAGCAATTAAGAACTGTGAATAGAGCTTTCGTTGAAATATTTTAATGCTCATTCCATTGCTGTTTTGCTAGGACGAAAAAATATCGTTCATCGCCTTACCCAGCAATGGAAACTAGTATTACGATAATGTAACTGTAAGCTGGATAAAATTAATAGTAGTGGTAATAAGTCAGTTTTTCCCACTGTCGACTAATTACAGGGTACACGATGGGTGACTTGTGGGCGACGTTATATGCGATAACAGTAAAAGTCCGACATAATGGCAATAGTTACACTGATTGTGTCAACTTTGACGCACTCTCCTAATGGTGCATGCCAAGCTGTGAGGTATATTGGATACTATAAAATTTATAGTTCTCTATAAGAATTGGAATGGTTTCTAATTGATATCCTGAACTTAAGGTTCAAAGTAAATTCAAGGTCTGACGGTAGGTGATAAACCAAAAGAAATACAAAAAACGCATATAAATCAAAATGAATGCACACACCTGAGTATACATGACACGAATCAATAGAATCAATGACCACTTTTTTTAAAATCTATAAAGCTACGTACAAGTGGCTTATAGTTCCGAAGTTCGTGTAGTCATTTCCGATTGTCCATAATGAGCGATGAACCGGTCCCGCTGACTTGTGGGTGGAAACATCCCCTCGCGACAAACGACAGTTCTTTGTTACCAAGATTGCGTAAAAAAATCGCCGTACTACGTTTGTCGGCAGTGAGACGACGCGAATTGCATCCGCTCTTCCGACTTTTGTCGGCGCGTCCCATTGTCGTGTCCGATATTTTTGATAAAATTACGTCACACAATGAGAAGAACGCTCAATGGCTTGTTGTTCGATTGTTGTAACCTCATTGAGCGAGTGATGTATGATCCGCGTCTATTTGTTCCGTGCCGTTCCTTCCGAGCTCATTTGGCTCGGTACGGCCATTGCACAATACTCCGATATTTACTGACACATTACGATCTAGCTATAGCAGAAAAGGCATTAAAACTTTAATTGATGTTGTAACATTAAGTTTATCTATTTAGGCGTGATTGAATGGAATACATGAAATTGCCTGTTTTTCTAGAGATTGAACAAAAATCCAAATTGTAGCAAAATGTCACAATATTTTAGTGGACCGTTCTCAGAGCAACCCTTTCGACAGCTTCTGCGAGCACTTTGTCAGATTTAATAACCCGTGAACGCGGCCCGGGGTTTCACAGCGCTTGCTACAACTTTTCTGATTTTGGGATTGTTTTACGCATTATTAAACTAGCAATCCAATTACGTAAATAATATTGAAGAGGAAAATAGCTTTATTTGCATTTTTATCGTAAGAATTATGTACATAAATTAAAAAGCCCCGGCAACATAATAATAGAAAAGATTATTACGTATGTGCATTCCAAGGAAGTATAATAAGGTAAATGTAGGTAAGTATGCAAAGTATATAAAGCCTTTATTTTGTATATTAAATCAATCTATCTAGGTAAGGTATCTATTCCTATCCCTAATTAAAAAATAAACAGACAACTTAAAGCTCATTTTATAGAAACATTTGCGCGTATAACAATGGGGAATCAATCTCCATGTGTTAGGGTGCGATGTAAACGCGATGAATGCTAAAACAACTGGCAGTTAGTAGGGTGTGAAGGCGGGAATGATTAGGCAATATCCTGCGGAACCCTCCGACCTCGCCCTCCGACCCCTGCTGTTACATCTTACTTAATGCACCCGAGCTATTTTGATCGGACATCTGATTTTCGAAGTCTTTACAATATTAACTTGTAATGTTGACTAAATTTTGTGGTGTTATCGATATTATTACATTTTGAACTACAAATCTAATTTTAATCATACACGTAAGTATATTATATGTTCTATAAAATAGTGCGATGTTGCTTACAATATATTTTCATGGTTATTTTTAGTCTATAAACCATTTCCTATTATTAGTTAAATATATAACAAAATAAATATCAGCACACAACTATGTTTAGTTACATTGTTTTCAAATTTATTTACATACAATTTGAATAAGCATTGTGCACCTAGTTAGCGTCTAAGCTGATCTGGACGTATCAGAGCACAATATTAAAAGGATCCATCACACCAGATTTGTGGTGTCACCCTTTATTCGCTTAATTATACCGTCATTGTAGACCCTGGAGGGTTAACAGATACATTCTGTTTAATTTTATAATCACTCTGTCTGTAAACACATCTGTTGAGGAATATACTAAATTAGATCAAGCCTGTATGACTGTCAATATAAAATAATATGTAATAATCATTTTGGTCGTTGCATCGCTTCGTAACTTAAGTAGGTACAAACCCACGAGAATTTCACGTACTAAAGTTAAAGTTTAAATTAAAACATAACTCCCTAAGTCTAAAATTCAACGCAAACACAATTTTATTTTTGTATACAGGGTAATTATATATGTACGTACTTACAGTTATAGGAATTTTATCGTATAAATTAAGTAATTAATTAGTTATATTACCTAAGCCCTTAGTAAATAGCTTTTCTTATTTAGTTAAGTTTACCAAACTTCAACCTTAAGGTTCAACTATCTACTCTAGCAAGTCCATTAAGTCTTTAACGTTGTGTTCAAAGCTACGTTAATGGCCGACGACATGGTACACCTCATAATGTCAGTTTGATTAGACCCGCAGACTTGATTAAATCCTTGCTTTTGCCTTTTCAACCTTCGATAGTTAACATACGAATTCATACCCTATCTTCTTTGAATAAGGTGTTCAATAGTGGTTTTACAAATGTCTTGGAAGGGTTTACCGATCAGACAGTATTATATCTTATGGTGCGTCCATGTTACGTAAACCGAGCACGAGCCGAGCCACGAACGAACATAATTCGTACGTTGCTCGCGATGTCAAGAGTGGACGTACTTAGCGAACCTACAACGAGTGCGATGCGAATCCCTGTGTGCGTCTATACTACGCGAAGCAAGCACGAGCCGAGCTACGAACGAACAGGATTCGTTCGTTGATCACGTACCGTGGACCGACTTGCGTCTTTGCGAGCCTCGAACGAGCATTCGTCTCGCGCTCTGCCCGATTGTCAGTTTTTTCACGAACTCAGGGATTCGCATCGCGCTCGTTGTAAGTTCGTTAAGTACGTCCACACTTGACATCGCGAGCAACGAACGAATTATGTTCGTTCGTGGCTCGGCTCGTGCTCGGTTCGCGTAGTATGGACACACCCTTGATGTTATAGATTTAAGCCATATTTTGATGAAAGTGTATTTAATTTACCATAAGCACTATATTTTCATACGAATCCTACTAATGGAGGCTAACGCCCTTGAATTATCCGCGAGAGGCGCTAGTATAGAGTGGGTCTCTAGAAATATCAAATTTACTACTTCAGAAACGGTAGCCCTCATTAGAAATGTGAAAATGTGTATGTGTGTGTAACAGTTAAGCTCCGTAACGGCTGAATGGATTTGTATATGAAATTTGATGCGTAAGTAAATCATAATCTGGAACAACATTACGGGATACTTTTTATCACGGATAAATATTATATCCTACCGGAACGCGGGCAAACCCGAAAGCTAGTACAAACTATATATCTATCCAGACAGTTTCAAAGACTATAACAGTCCGCGATAGTCCTTTACAAATAAAGTTTAAAATCAATAAAAAGTAAACATCGAAGCTGATATTTTTTTAACAAATTAATATGTATTATATGAATAGAGTGACAGTTTAATAAAGTTAGCACACGGTTCAGTATAAACTATCGGAGAGCAATAGACATAGGTTCGGATTAGCTGTAAATCCGCGCATGAGCTCGCATACGACGAGGGTCCTAATATAAGTTCAACCGTGTCATAAGTTATAAGCTTTTTATATCATGATGGACCTTTTAACACATTATGTGAAAAATCAAAAGTTAAAATTCTGCGTTAGCTTCGTTTTAATCAGCGTCGGTAATAAAACACAATACTCGTTTTAAATTCTTATTTCTTTTGTTTGTAGTGATTATGTTATTAATATTAAATCTATAAACATTAATAATACAATAATATTAATTAATCATAAAAATATATCACAGATAATAATTAAAGATTTTTAACCAAGGATAAGTGGTGCTACGAAATCGTAGCGTCCTGCTACGAAACACAAAATTGATAATATTACTGTTTTATTTTTTTAGATAACGTTTTAAACTCAAACGTATTCTTAAAACTAAAGACTATTTACAATAAAATGTAAATCTCAACGTCTGCGTCATACCATGTCAATATCTTCTGACTTGCACCACGCATGACGTTTGTAGGGGTGGCTGCGACACAACAATCAAATGTACTGGCGGTTTTAATATTGTCGACGATTTATAAGGATAAGTCAGTGAGAGTAAATATTAAATTTGTTAGCGATACTTGGAGATTAAGTGGGAGGGCGAGTTGTGGCTCTGATTGGCCCCAGGGGCGAATGTTAGCGGAACGGATCCATGTTATTGCTATTAAAGCCAATTGGATTACAAATGTATGAATAAATATAAACACAAGTATATAACTAATAAGTTATAGAAAAGAGGAAACGCTGCCAGCCTACTGGGAGCCTTGTCAATCTGCAGCAGCGACAGCCTCGAGTTTTTTTATTCGTATTTTGTTTTTTGTAAATATGGTTAAGTAACGAATAATTTAGTATACATTTTGTTGACCCATCTTTAAAGTATAATAAAATAATATTAAGTATTATGTCTAATCCGTTATGGCCGTTGATTTGCGTTGATCTCACGGGAATCGAAAGAAAAATTTAGGACTTATAGCTCTTACCCACGATGCGGAGACGTTTGCACTGCACTTACCCCGTTGTTAATATGTAGTGTAGTGATGTGAAATTGTGTTACTGTATGTTTATCTGTGTGTAGGTGGTGTTTGGCGATATATTTGTCAAGAATTTAAATAAAATTATATTAAAAGGCACGGGATAACTTTATATAGCGGGTCAGGCTCAAGAACGAAGTGAAGAGAGAGAAAATAAGTTTTTGTTAAAAAAATCATTTTTAAAACAAGCTTTTTTTGGTGACTGTACTTTTTATTGACTGTACTTACATTGTCTTTCAATATACTAATGCACAACAAATATCAAATCAATCCGACCACTGGAAGTGGGTGAAATTCGACTTGCTAGATTCCACCCGAACGAACAAACATACATACATACATTGCAAGTTAAATAAAAGCTTGTAAAAAACAAAAGAACATAAAGAAGAAGATAAAGAATTAAAAAATCGTTCCAATTAAAAACAATAAAATTATACAGCCAGCGCTATTAAGAACTGCTTGAATGGCGCGACTGCTGTCTAAGGCAGTAATAAATCTTGACCCTATTCCATTGAAGTAAACGAACCCAACATGCTAATCACGTCCTAGGTATCCGAGTCCCTTACTACCAGTACCTACTAAACAAAACTAAGCCTTAAAAGTATTGTATCATCATCATCAGCTTATAATAAAATTAATTTATTCACTCACTTATTATAATGTCCCACTGCTGAGCATAGGCCTCCTTTCACAAATGAAGGTGAAAGGGAAAGGGCAGATACTCCATCACGGGTGCCCACTGCGGATAGGTGGAGGTAGGCTAGTGGTCAACCTACTGTAGGAGTTTTCAAGCCGCTTAGGAAGCTTCCAACTAGCATAACGACCTTCACAATTAAAGTATAGACGAGACCAACTACTTAACGTGCATTGCGAAGCACGGAAAACCCTCGATATGAAATACCACTAGGTCACCCATACCTCACCGGTGGTAACTTAACTTTGCTGGTCGATTAAGAACGATTAATCATATTACACCACGAGCGCTTCAAGTAAAATCCTTAAAGCTAAAAGTATTGTAAAATGCATTATAAAACATTTTGTCATATTTAAGACACTGTTCTTTGAGACGGATTAATGGACGGTTTCGTACAGTACTTAGGTACCTACCATGTTAGAAAGATCGGTCCTTTAACTCTATTTAAGATATAATACCTAATATCAAGTGTCGAGTTTGCAATGAGACTGAATGTTAGGGGCGGAATCGTCCCAAGGATTATCGTGGAGCAATATCCAGCACCATCCATCCTCATTAGCAGAACAGTGGCGCCCTCCTGTCTCACTCTGACACCAAAGCGGGACTTTTGCATTTTATTAAATCATCTGTTCATTTATCCATCAAGTAGAAATTTCTCAAACTGTGAAACAGTACAATGTTATTCATGTAGTTAAAAATAGATCCTTATTAGTATGCTGTTTATCATGAAGGAATTTGTTTAAATATATTTTGAATTAGTTTTTAAGTAGATAATTTGATCTTGTAATAGTTGCCAAAATATTTATAGTTAGGTACGTCGCGCCCACCAGTCTGTTGAGTTGTCTGCTACTTCTCATTTTATAGTGATGAAACATTAACTATGATGAATGTACATTATAAAATATATTTAATTAGTTACTATGCTATTGCTGAAATGAAGCAAAAATAGTTTTGAAGTATATTCTCTTATAGCTATAATATACGCAATAACTAAGTGGCACCATTATGTGAGCGGCGATGGAAATAAGTTGCGTCATAAGGCTTCCTCCTAAGTATTCCGCGTACATGGCGGGGAGGTACATAAATCTTCACATATTGCCTCGCTCCGAGTATCCAGGCCTGTAAGAGAAACAGCCAACCCTTGGCTGGCTCGTTATTGAACTCTCACTCCTATTGTTTCTGTCCCTTTCATTCTAACACTAGAATCCAATACCTTAAAAGCACACCATCTCCCTCCAATTTCAATTTACTCGAGACGGATTTTCAGGGCTTTATGAGATGGCTTGCAACAGTACACGCAAAGAAATGAGATTACGGTCACAAAATGTATCTACTTCCATTTAATATTTCCTCTTAAAGTTAGTAAAATTATTATTTTGACAATCCTCACAATATAAACATACCTACTATAAAAAAATGTGCTTTCTTATCTTCGAACACGAAAGTGGTACAATTCGTCTTGTTGACAAATTTCAGCTACTTAATTCAATCAGCTTTTGGCGAGCTAAATTCATACAACACAGAGTGAATCGTAAGTACTTTTTATTTCATTATAATAATAATAATTTTGTAGTATAATAATAATTAGAAATTGTAATGTTTAGAAATTTTATAATGTCTACATCTCTTATAACATCATAAAGAAAAAACTGATGATCACATATAATACAATCTTCGTTTAATTTTGCATATACTGTGAGCTCGGTGCGCGATTCGTTAGGTAGCTAATAGAGACGACAATCTATTGTTCCTGTTAGAGAGTAAGTGCCTGCATGGATATTGCTGTCTTGCTTGCTCAGCCAATGACGACACATATTATAGGCTTCCGATGAAAAATCTTTACATAGCGCTTTACAGTCATAGGTCATTATCTGTCTCATTATCTTAACCGTTCGGTCAGTAATAATGTGAGTAATAAGGAACTGGCTATAAATAGCTGCTGTCGGAACAGATCAGTACTCCTTGGCGACAAATTTTCAGCTCAAAGGTGGTAGTCAGCCAGCCAGGTAGGTTTTACAAATTACTCTAGCATAGTCCTATGGTTTCCTCGTGATGTTTTCCCACACCAAAAGCTCATTGTAAGATTCAAACCCCCGAACTTTCGTCACGCACGGCATTCGACGTTACTACGACTACTAGTGACTCTACTACACCGTAGAGTCATTTTGTTAACGTTTATAAGTGCCTTATCAGGGCCTAAATTGAATAAATGCGTTTCGAATTTGAATTTACCACTAAACTATCATTACCTTTAAAAAGTTGTACTGGTACATTACTTAACGTTCATAAACTGAATAAATGACTTTTTGATTTTGATTTTTTACAAGTTTTAAGGCCCCCTGGTAAATATCTAGGCTGTTTCAAAATGATAGTTTCAACAATAACATTTGCAAGGACGCTTTTATATAGATAAATCTATACCTACTTTGAAATGAACACAGTGGAACACGCCTGCAATTAATCAATAAGATAAGAATAGCAGCGGCATGTCCTTCTTTATCACAAAAGGTATATCTATCCATATGCAGTCGATAGATAGGCGGGGAAGCCATCGTTTACAAGTGGGTGTGATCTTTTATAACTATAGTCGGTACAAAGCTGCAAAATGTTTCCACATTTGACCTCGAAGTCTTCGTAGGTAGAAATAATATTAAAAAAATGCTTATAGAGACCCGGTAAGCACACAAAATGGAACCGGCTCTCAAGTGCAGCTGTCCAATCGCACCGGTAGGTACATGACGACAGATTTTCAGCAAGAGGGTTGTAGCCAGCCAAGTGGGTACCACAAAGTACCCTACCACCGTGCTATGGTTTCCTTATGATGTTTTCCGATTCGGAATAAGATACGACCCGCGACCTTCGTCGCAGCATTCGACATCGCTACCACTGAGCTAACATAGCTTTAAAAATCTTCTTCGGTATTTTACTGTACTGTACCCTGCGTGCTTTTCAACACATCTTTTTTTTCTGTCACAAACCATCCCAATTGTGCGCACGACAACTTATCAAGGTTTCATCGCAAACAGATGAGTGGTATCTATAGGAACGCTTAACGTTATAAACAAACACAGATTCTTATACTGGGTAGAGATTTCGAGATGGCATATTTTCGAAACCTATGTTGGGTTAGTCATGCTGAACAACTTTTGGTATGGGACAAACATAGAAAGCTCAAAAAACCATACATTATGATGGAGCAAGGTTGTGACCCTTAGTATGTGCCACCACTTGGTATACCATGATAAATTAAGCATATGATTCTTTAAGTCAATACAGAAAATGTTAGTAGTAGTGTGATACAAACTGCCTTTTGAATAGATTTAGTGCTAAATCATTGCAATAATTTATCAGCGTTGGTTGGTACCAACTTACGTATACGCGATGGGTCTACTCGTAGTACTATGGGCACCGAGCACCGAGTGTGCGGTCGCCATTCAAGATCATCCCTCATTGTCCCTTTGTCCGTCTGTCAGTGGCGGCCCAAACATGTATTCTCTCAGGCATTTGGAAAAAATCAATGTTTACCTTTATACTCGAGCACATATTTTTATACAAAGTGTAGTTTTATAATGAGAAGCGTTTACAGAATAACGCCTGTCCACAATAGCTAAATGTGGGCTGGAATTAAAGGTGCCGTGATAAATGGACACAACGACTCATGTTAATTCTGTGCACAGCTTCACTGAAGTTTTGTCGTTAACATTTATAAATATTATCATAGATACATTAATAAATAAAAGCTAGAAATATAGAAGAATGTGAAATCGTAATTTGAAATAGTTTCATATTTGAATAATTTTACTAAATCATGTTAAAAGTTACAAACAATACGGCATAGCAAACAGTAGCACTGAAAACCCCAAACCGCTATCGAGAGAAGTCATGGCCTATTTAGAGCGACCATTTAATTAACAATATCCTACAAATCACTAACCTATACTAAGTATTTATGTAATAAAATCTAGAAAGAAAACACAAAAATGCTTAAGAAATGCGTTAATTCGTAAGTAATGTCGAAGGAAACGAATATTATTAACACAGTATAAATAATTTGACCATCAAAAATCTGGAACAATGTTGTAAAATGGAGGTCGAAGAAATTTGGCACGCTTCACCGGCCGTCATTGAATACACGAATACACATTGCTGAACAGTTTCTGTCATTGAAATGATCAATTAAAACCATTTTCTGTGTTCAGTACATTATTTCATATTTGTGTAAAAAATATTGTGAATGAACTAAATTCAATACGAAATTGAATAAGAAATAACTAGTTACCTGAGTGCATTATCGATGCAATTAAACAAATACATACTTAAAAATATTCGTTACAGGTTATATTTTTAAACTATTAACATCACATAGAAGTAAACATTATATTTTACAATAATAATAAAGTGCAAAGTCATAATAATATAATGTAGCCAAGCAACCATACGATTCTCCAGCAAATTTATTCAGACATAATTTTCTTGTGGCCGTGCATAGCAGCGAGTGGCTACTCAACGAACTCTCTATGGGTGGTCGGTCAGATCTCGTTCATTCATCAGTATTGTATCTATGAGCTGAGCTGTGTACACAGCCCACCGCGCATTGCATTCTACACTCCTCACCAACCGGACACTTCCGGACGGATGTCCCCAACAATAACATTGTAATGATTCTAGTTTATACCATCAATATGAGATGCTATTAGAGCACTTGTTCATTATTTAAATCTTGGTGGTTTCATAATCAGTTACTAACTTATGTACCTATCTACTTTTTGTAACAATTATCAAACAATGTCCTATGTTATTATTTTATTTATTTTATAAGTCATGTTGATAGTGAAGCAATGTAGAGCAATCAATTATACTGATAATTTTGATAACATTAATAGATTGTGATTTATTCTTTCAAGTTTCACTGAGGTTTCAACCAACAGATCCCATGCTGATAACAACGTGCTAAAAACAAACAAAAACTTTAAACATCAACATCTGTTGGATAAATTACAATTGGTGCCCTTTCCTCGCACCGAACCGGCACACGTGGCGCTTTGTTCTTAACGAGAGGATCCCTGGAACAAACGAAAAGGGAAAAAAGTGCCGAAATTGTCACTTCATAAACTATTGTAATGAGTAACTGTCGTGGCTGGTCCACTCGTGGGAACGCAGCCTGTGACGCATTCGCATCCGGATTGTACCTGATTTTTTGCGATCAGTTGTAAAACACTCAAATCGTTACTCTTAAATGGGTGTCCGTCCATTCATACTGTCCCATGTGTTTTGAGTGTCCGGCTTTTGATCAGCGTGAATGAACCTTCGAGGAGTCACTTAGTACTGTTACTCCAAGTCATTTAATTCAATGACACTCGTACTGAAGTTAAAACAAATCGTCTAAGTTTTATGACGGTCATCAAGACTTGATGAGTGGTAGACAAGTCTGTCAATTCTTCTAATGTTACATGTTTATTATCATTGTATAAGGATTTATTAACTGTAGCACTGTTAATTACTAATAATAATTCAGTAGGTACGTAAAGTTAGCGTCAACTTGGAAATACGAAATTCATTCATAAAATATGCCTACCTGCGATGCAGTTTGCGGTGATCGTAGTAAGTCGAGTTGTAAAAATTTTATGAATGACCATTCTCGTGTGCGAAGGTAATCACGATTGGGAGTTGGCCTTCCGCCTTCACAATGCAACAAACTCGAATCAATTTTACGCTCCTGCACCATTGCATAAAGCTAAATTCAAACACAAACAAGTCACCGTGAAGAACACATCAATAGGAGTTTGGTTTTGCAGCGCGATTTACGCGAAATAACAAATTGTATGAATGAACGCCTCCAGAGAATAAGCTTTATCCGAAACGGGCTCGATCACCGAGTCTATTTAACCGAATAAACTGTCATTTGAGATTATGCACGAATATAAATTCCTTGTTGTTGTAGCCCCCAACATGTAATATGGCCATTTAATTTCAATTGAAATCGTGACATTTTGGGAAACTTATGTGAAATCTACCGAACAAAACTACTGTATTACAAAACTGTGTGCGTACATATTTAATATTAAGCAAAAAGTAGCTTTGTAGGTAAGTACCTACTGTAATTACATATAATTTTAGTAGGTAGCATTAAATGCCAGTAATCGAAGTGGTATCTATTACCAATAATTGCGATAAATGTTATCAAACAATACAAATAGATAGACATTAAATTATAGTTATCTGTATTGTCTATTTATCTTTAAGTAATGTAAAAGCAGGTACTTCAGAGCAATGATAAAATCAGTATTTCTTATCAAAACAATATCTACATACGTTTTATTGCGGCCGTAGGTAGGTACTTAATTTTGCACGTAATATATAACAGCCTACATTAGTTAGGTATCTAATATACTATAGTTACTTACAGTCATATAGTTATAAACCTAACTTTGTTTTATTATTTTACAAAATAGAAGCTTTCTTCATTACGTTACGACACATTGATAGTTAATCATTCAGTAAATCCCAAATTATCTTTTTATATTCTTTTGCAGACATATAAAACCTAAATTCTTTTTTACATGCTTTTTATCCATACCAGATATGAGTGATGCCCTAATAAACTCTAAAAAACCGGCCAAGTACGAGTCGGACCCGCACAATAATAATAATAATGTTACCTTACTCAAATTGACTGTAAAATAAATAGTAGGCGCAAAAAAAAAGACACCAAAAGAAGACGTTTCTTGTATGGGGACCTCTTAAATTTTAAATTTTATTTATATTCTGCGAAAATTTTAGGTGCCTACCTATTACGGTTCATGAGATACAACCCACTGACAGACAGACGGACGGACGGACGGACGGCCAGCGGAGTTTTATGAAGAGCGGCACCTTTGGGTATGGAACCCTAAAAACGGCAGTGTGGGTTATTAATTACCACTTGGTAGGGATTAAGTAGGTCCTCAAGGTAGGTACTTACTGCAACGCTTATTAAACTCAAAACTGGTTAGCAACGTTATTAAAGATGGCATATTATTTTGGTTTGGACCACTATTTATACTTGAGCGATCTTTTACCGTTATGTGCCTACCTACCTACCCACCTATACAAAGAAATCTGTCGCCAAAGACCTAAACAATACGTACTGTTGCAGCACTTGAGAGCCAATTTACTTCTAGTAGTCTAGTCTAGTCTATTCTAGTAGTCCTTAATTTTCTAGTATGGGATAAGCGTCCATAAACTACAGTAGCCACTTTCGATCAGGTTGACCATCAATGTGGTTAATAACAAAATGGTTGCTAGGTACTCTACCACGCCAATGAACAACTTTATATTAATTGATATTTTTTAACCTACTTACATCTAGATAACATTAATTTAATAAATAATTAAAATTAAATAAAGACGCTAAAAACGGTAAATACGATACCTAAATATGTAAACGCTAATCCATTGAAGACCTCCTACGAACATAGACAGATCTCCAAACTAGTGAATCTTTAGATTTTTTTCAGCATAAAACGGCGACACACTGTCTGCCGTAGAGAATAGTGGACCTATTATACTACACATAAATATCCTCACTTCATTTTTGCCATAACAAATCCTTTTAAAGGCGCGATTCCGTGACGTGGGTCGCCTTTCCGGTCGCAACACGCATAAAGGAGCCAATTATAAGAATTACCAACGCGTATCTGTCCTCTAAAAAGGCCCTTCAGTCCGGCTTCCGAATTTCAAAGAAACGCCGAGTGAAAGGATAAGGATTAGCGTAATTTAGTTTATTCAAAGATATAAAAGCTGAATGCATAAGTGATCAAAGTCTTCAATATTGTGTGCGTGTAAAAAACACTTGTTAAAACCTATATATTTTGCTGTATAGAATTATGTGATATTGATAAGTACCTACCTACAAAATGTGTTTCAATTTGATTCTTGATTCCACTTACAATTACTAATTTGATCATTTCAATTTTGAGTGATTACGTAAACATTTTAAACTATTTTTGTCTTACTAAACAATCATTCATTCGCAGTTCCGAACTTTTAAGTAGAAGTTTCCTTTTGTGAGATGACTCAGTGTTGGGTGGGACCCCCCGTGGCAATCCAATTTCCTCGTATACTAAATGGTCACTCTACATCAGATGAGCTATGACTAATATTCGTTTCTTTCTTAGGTGTTTTTATAAGCTAGCTACTTTAACAGTAGCAACATTAATAAAACAACAAATAGATCGTTCGTTATCATGCTTTGTGTATCGAGTCATTAGTGGAGGTGGGATAGGTGTCGAAACAGTTTGTATACAAATGCGCATCTATCACTCGATTCAAACAGATCCAGTTATAAAGATCCCAGACGTGCCTGATGATTTTTATCGTGATAAATTATTATTTTAATATAATAAGTAGATTTTCTTTCAAAATGATAACACTAAACTGAACACTACTACTCCATATGAATTTCTCCGCCGTTTGTGTGATATTACAAAATATAAGAGAAGGAATATTGTTTTACCGTGGATTTTCAAAATGTTTAATTATTTTCATAAGTTGTTATTTTAAAGATAACTAAAAATGGTAGTATTTTAGTCAAATAAACGAGCTAACCCATCAAAATGTGTCTATCTTCTTTATTTCTAACGCATACTTCTAAAAACCTCGGAAACACAAAAATGCATTAAAATCGCCAAATGCAAATAAGTATGTTATACGCATGGGTGCGGGACATATGACATATAACAGGCTAGGATCGGTAAAAAAAAATTATAGTAAAACATGAGATTATACAAGTAAGTATTTTTTTTGAAGTATAATATAATCACCCTCCTAGCACCTTTATAATTTATTTCTTGGCATATTCACACGTATTAGATCTATGGCATAACCAGCTCTCATCATTGAGCCATCAGTCCGGATGGTGAGCGCTCTGATAAGGATAATTAATCATGTCCCAACAAACCAAATGACCATTAGCCGTTACTGCTGACTCATGCCGACGCGGTGGTCGAAGGACTTGTGAGATAAATACTTCAATAGAGTAGATACTTGTTAAGTACTATCTATAGCAATATGGCTGGCGTTAAACAATATGTTATATGATTGGGCCAGTAACATCACAAACAATACTGACGTTTATTATGAAAAAAAAAATTCAGTAAACGACAATTATCAAAGTGTATGGGCACAACAATATGGGATTTTTTGTATCGAAAAAGAATTGTCAAATTGAGACATTATATTTTAGTATCAGCTGGCTTTTTTTTAATTTCAACGCGTGTGTTCTGTTTGAGTCCACTTTGGTTAATTCATTGATGGCCATAAATTGCCAGTAATCGTTGGTTGGTGGTCAAGATATCAGTAGAAAATAAAGATCTGCGGCTCATTAATCGATGAGGTTTGACAGCTCTTTCACAACAACCAGCGGGGCGCTTGGTGGCGTCTGCCGGAAGTGCGTCAATATTGACGACTCAATTCTCCATTTCCGAATTGGTTTGGTCAGCTAAAGGTTTTGATTTAATGTATTGGAGCCAAGACATTTTAACAAAGATTTAGTTTTATCGGTTTATCGGTTTCAGGGATCGGCAACGCGCGAGTGATACCCCCCTGGTTGCAAGCGTCCATCGGCTACGGTAACTGCTTACCATCTGGCGGGCCGTATGCTTGTTTGCCACCTTAGTGGTATACAAAAAATCTAATTCGGATACTATACTATTTTACATATAATAAAAGCTTTTTCTTTCAGAGGTGTGATGTGTATCTCATTATTATACACATATAAATGTCTGTAATTTTTAAATGTACCAAATTCAGTTTCCATGAAAATTATAAACTTTTACAGCTACTTTACAAGTTGAAAAGAAGAAGTAAAGAAAAGACAGTGTCGGTTTCATGTAGACCCCTGCCTAATAAATGACTGTTGTAGCTCAGAATCATTTTAGAATTTTTTATACATTTATATTAATTTCTTCAATAAACAGCCATTACCTACGTAGTTCCGAAATAGTACCGATCACAACTAGATTTCTCTTAAACTTCTATTTCTAGTGTAGTTACCACGAAAACAATTTACTAAGTTATATGGACGTAAAAACTATTTAAGTTTTCTAGTTTACCCAAAGACAAAACTGGAAACTTTTAAATTGGACGGACAGACGCGGACGTGTAATGGTAAACGCGGCGCTCGCTCCGTGGACTATCGATTTTCTGATTTAGCCTCCCTCGCCAGATAACGATGACAGGTAACGGGGCACCTCTATTCTCCCATAATATATTTACAAACTTATATTGTCTTTCCAAACAAATCGAATAAGAGCATCTTTGATAGTTTCTTCTGCGATGACAGCTGTACTAGCATTATACTTATTAAAACTCACAGAGCAAGCTTATTTTATGACAAAAAAGTCTTTACTGAAGTTAATAGATACCTATCAATTAAACTAAATGTACACAACAATACAAACTATAAAAAACACAATAAAATAAAGTGTAACATTAATAAAGATATACGGCGGGCCACGGTGCAGAGTTTCCTTTGATTGGACGCCGATTTATTGTGCGGAAATGCCGTTACTACGTAATATTTCCGCCCCGCATTCATTTTCCCTTTTTTACCGAAAAAAGGGCGCGATACGTCTTAATCGAAGTGACTACTTCGGACAGAGGGCGAGCCATACATCGCAAATATTACAAAGATACACACTTCATCATTATGATACAGATAAATATTATTTTTTAAATGTTAAAATTTTTTGCCTTTTTTTTTGACACAATAAAAATTCGTAGAGCAGTCAGCGCAGCGGGATTTAATTTTTGTTCCATATTGACGCCAGCTTTGAACTAAAATAGGATCATAACAATTATACAAAAAGATAATTGAGATAATATTTTGTAATGATTCTAATGATTTTTTAAGAGATGATAATCGTCCAGTGTAAAAGAAAGCAACACATTGACCCTAGGTATTGCTGATATAACCCACTTCACATGAGGTAGACTGCCTGCCTGATTGTCAACCTGTATTAAAATTAAATATCCTGGGACATTCCTCACACACGGTCATCTGATCCCAAACTAAGCAGAGCTTGTACTATGGAAACCAGATAACTGATATAATACATATACTACTTTTTGTTTGTAAATACATACTTAATATACATAATTACACCCAGACTCAGGACATACATACATGTTCATGCACACAAATGCATGTCCTGTGTGGGAATCGAACCCACGACCTGCGGTTCGCGGCCCGTCGAATTAACATATCACAGCGCGGTACGCATTTTAAATTGAAACATAAACGGTAGGACAATATGCAAACATTTTTTGGCATATTTTATTAAACATTGCACCCCATAACAAATAAGAAAATTGCCAGTTACAACATTCGATAAGACAAATGATTACAAAACGGGCTCGCCCTACGGAATCGAGACATAACCCCAAAACGCTCGCATCCGCCGGCGATGATATATGCGAGGGTATTTCCTGACACCGGCCAGTAGCTACTTGATTTAGCGGAAAGTCAGATAAAACCTAATGCGCACAACAAAAAATATATCACAATACCAGCGCCATAAATATGACGGCCTGTCGTAAACCTTTATGTCTGTGCGTTGTAGCTGGCACGTGAAAAATGGCTCTTGCGATATATGTATAGGAAAATACTAACAATTTTTCTGCAAACGGTGGATACTAGATGTATTTTCGCACCGCAAATAATGACATGACTGATAACTTTCGTGAACCTTGTGTTTGCCTTCTAAAGTCACCGTGTCATCGTCGTCGACTGACAGCGAGCGGTTACCCGGTTGGCCATTCAATCTGCATATATTTGAATTTGATAAAAATATTATATTTATTTGATGATTATATCATGAATACAGTTTTATATAATCTTTAAATAATCTGAAATGCTTGTTTTATCCTCTCACATATTATTATGTAAAACTTAACAATAACCTACCCATAACTTGGTACCTAATCCGTGTAAATCCTTAACGATGTGACGACAAGCAATAACAAAAATGAAATTCATCGGGCGCTACAGGAAGCTTGTTATTAATATTCGTTAGGTATACAACATAACGTGTTTATTAGAGAATGGCAATAAATCCACTCGTAGGGCGGGCGGGCGGCGGGCGCGGCGGCGGCACAGGGTTAGCCGCAAAATGACTTGAGCGCGTGCCGGCTAAGCTCTAACGATGTTCTTCAGATCCAACTACCGTATTTGATGACTTTGATTTACTTAAAAGGATTAGTCGTTCGTCATAAAATGTGGGAATTAAATTGTGATGAATAATAATAAAGATTTTTAGTGCAACTTTATTTTTTTTATAATCAAACCGATTTCATTAAGCAAAAAGTGTCTCTCTTAAAAATTTATTGAAAGTAGAGTGTCTATGAAATCTGATATTTCACTAATCAGTTACGCTCATAAAATCAACAGATTCACTAGGCTGCTACCAACATTGCAGCGAGGTGAGTTTCAAAGTGTAGCCCAGGTATAAAGGTACTTATCTAAGGTGGCAATAAAAGCATAGAGCAAGCCAGGCTTCCACGTGCATCGATGCTTTGGCCTCGTTATCATGTTTCAAGTCGACTGGGCGCTGACCGTCCACACCCTGCGATCGTTCATCATAACGATATTGCGCTTACATCGACAATATTGTGTTTCATATTCCGTTTGCGTACTAACAACACATTCTAAAATATACCCTAACTCTTTCTAATAAAGTTGAACGTAGCACCACCACAACTAAAGCAAAATCAATACACCCCATGGTCACAACTCTGACTTCATACAAACCATGATCAAACTTAACAATGCAGCAAGGGAAATTTATCTTTATTTTGTCAGGAAACGGTCTAATTTTGTTTTCAGGGGATGTAGGTCGTTTCACAATTTTGAGTGTTCGGTCAATGTTACGGTTATAATATGCTCTGTCATTGCCATGAAGCACTTATTAGAGTCATATCATGCTTTAAACATGTCCATCAGAGAGATAAAGACATGCTAACCTTTGTTCATACTAGGGTAAAACATTACATACCTATCTGTGGAAAATACTTCCTTGAGCTTACTCTATCAGCTTAATTGCAGTTTTAGCAAAATTGTAACTTAAAATATACTTACAAGAAATAGTTATACAAAATACAATCGAAATGTTTTGAAAATATCCGAAACCGCCACTACTGTCGATCATCGGCAAGGTTGGCAGCGTTTCCTCTTTGGATCGGAAATTTTTCAGTTGAATGAAATTAACTACTACTGAAAATAATTCAATTCCTTACTGTGTGTAAAGTTTTTAATAAAAATGAAAAACCGATAAGACATAAAATGTTGTTAAGTATCATCCAGGTCCGGAAGAATTCTACTGAGGCAGACAGACGGACGAAAAGTACCTAGGTAATTCCAAAAGTAGGTACCGTTTTAAGGTTTCACATGCTATGTTCAGTCTTAAAAAAGATTTAATGAATTTAATGAGAAAAACCTATCGCTTTCAAATTGTTAAGCTTTATTAAAACGTAGGTACTCCAATTATATAGTATCAGCATTTCTTTTGGAATCAGTATATAAAGTAACATATTATTATATCTTTCAGGTTGGTAGCTATCTCAAAGGTCTAATGTAAGTGTAGATTTTTAAGATGGACGTGTAGAAAAACAAACAGATCCCACGTGTGTCAGCACCAGTATTTGTATATCGCACTAATCGGCTTAACCGCCGGCTCGACAATCACTTCCATTGGGCCCTTTCACCGAAACAAATTCGAAGGCGTTTCGAGAATTTATTGAAATTAATTCCCAGTTTGTTTGCCCATTGTCGAACTACCGACGACTCCAGCCCTTTGTGTCGAGTGTTATTATTTATTTAATAAACGGCGACATTTCATTGTTGAAATGTTTCTAATCAATGCACACCGGAGGCGTTTGAAATAGGCTGTCGATAAAAAAAAACATGTATACTACTGGGTTTTTCTACGTAAGTTTATATAAAAATAAACAAACTATTCGAGATTAAATATCTTCGACACTTTTAACAGCTCAATGGACACTTTTTACAAAGTATTTTTCAAGATGATCCCTGAAGAACTGTTATTTAAAAAGAAATAAAAAACCTACTACCTACTATCTATACTAGGTATGTAGTTTTGCTCCTACCGTTTATAGGGCTTTTAACACCAATTCCTTTTGCACTAATTACTAGCTGTGGTCCGTGGTTTTACGCGCGATTCCGGTACAAAAGTATTCTATACATATACAGTTATTTCTCCGATATTAGCGAAAGCCACATATTACTCAAATAAATACGATAATTTATTATATGGAGCCATGCCTGAGTAGTTACGGGTTTCGGAGATTGGTGCCGATTCTGTTGTAAATCGCACTAAACTAATTTTAGTCACATCTCATCTCTTTATTATGAACATTATTGAAAAATTACAGTTTAAAAAAACTAAAAAAACACGCTTTAACAAGCCGTGCACTAAAAAGTGTTAAATAATTATAAAATTGAACCTAAATATATTCACTGTCTATCCCGTAAGGGCCTAAATGTAAGCAATTTTTGTAATTAAGTTCAATATTTGAATGAAAAGTGTGTGGCGCTTTTCATTTTGTAATTTACGATATTTCTTCATGATAATGATAATGCTTAGAAATTCTATTGGGTTACAAGGAAAAGCGCCCCACGCTTTTCATTAAAATATTGAACATAATTACAAAAATTGCTTACATTTAGGCCCTTACGGGAAAGACAGTGAATATATTTAGGTTCAATTTTATAATTATTTAACACTTTTTAGTGCAGGGCTTTTTAAAGCGTGTTTTTTTAGTTTTTTTAAATTGTAATTTATTTTTTATTTTTTAGTCAACATAAATTATTCATACCATTTTATTATGTTACTTATACCATATTTTCACCCAATATCACTTTCTTTCACATTTATAATAAGTATTTAGATTCAGTGCCTACTCTTTGACTCCACCAACAGACTCAAAAAACCATATTTGGCCAAAATGCGCATAATACGATTCCAATACGCCCAAACACGGCTAGAATTCGATGCTCCGCTATGGGGTTCCAGTGCCAACCCTCCGACTTAGGGCATGTAATATCGGAAGATTTTTCAATTCCGATATTGATTTCCGATATTGGATCTCAATATCGGAATTCCGATATTAATATCGGAATTAGACATTTTTATTATAAATTGCACATATTCTTTATAAATTGTCCATATTCCTTATAATTATCTATCTATACTAATATTATAAAGTGGAAGAGTGTTTTTGTTAGGTTAAACTGGCAAATCTGTGGAACTACCGGTCGGATTCGTTTTTTTTTCACTTATAGGAAGCTACATTATCCCCGAGTACTATAGGCCCATGGCTGAAGCGCTCGTGGTGTAGCATGATAAGCCGTTCTTAATCGATCGGCAAATTAAGCTACCAACGTCGTGGTCGGTACCTAGGTGGGTGCCGCCTTGTGGTATTTCAAATCGAGCGTTTCCGTGCTTCGGAAGGCACGTCAAGCCGTTGGTCCCGGTTATCACTTAATTGTGATAGCCATTAAGCTAGTTGGAGGCCTATTAGGCGGCTTGAAAACTCCAACAGTAGGTTGACCACTAGCCTACCTCCACCGATCCGCAGTGGGCACGCGTGGTGGAGTATCTGCCCATTCCCTTTCACCCTCACACGCCTATAATGTCCCAGCACTGGGACTTTATAGGCTGATGATGATGATTATAGGCTACTTTTAATCCCGGAAACGCGGGGAAACTTTGGGGGCAACTAGTTCGTTATAAAGTTGTATTGAAAAGGTCTTCTGCTCAGTCGAGCACTCTTGTCAGAGGGGTCGTGATTGCAATAGATAGTGTACATGGTGGGTCTTTTACGCCAATATTCTCCTTGACTAGGGTTATAGTTTTCGCAATGCTTTTCCATAGTTTGCGGTTCATAGCGTTGCGAGTACACCCTCCCACCCTGGACAACAAGTCTCTTCATCGAGTGTTCGGTTCTGCAGATGTAACCAAAGAACTTGAGATTTCGAAGCTGCACAGTCGACGAAAGCCTATCGGTTATTCAAAGCTTTTTTTTTGTATACTACTTAGGTAGCAAACAAGCATACGGCCCGCCTGATGGTAAGCGTTTACCGCAGCCTATGGACGCTTGGGGGTTACCAGGGGTGTTACTCGCGCGTTGCTGATCCTGCAGAAATCACTTCACACCCTTTTTGAAGAACCCCATGCTGTACTCTATTGGGAAAACCACGGCGGGGAGCTCATTCCACAATCTGAGCGTCCGCGGAAGGAAGTACCTTTGAGACCGCACAGTTCGAAACAATTCTGGTTCCAATATGTGAGGATGGACTCCCCGTCGATGGCGAGAGTTGCGATGGTAGAATGTAGCCGTGGACATCATCTTAAATAATTCTTCAGAACACTGTCCGTTGTACAAGCGGTAGAACACACATAAGGAGGCAAAGTCTCTCCTCAGACTGAGGGGCTCTAAACCGCTTGTGAGCTCGGGATCGTCGACAATTCTAGCAGCACGTCGCTGAACAGAGTCTTTAGTCTTGGGCCTTTAGGCCCAAGCTGGTATCCAGGTGCCCCCGCCCACAGATGACAGCAGTACTCCATATGAGGCCGGACTTGCGACTTATAAAGTTGCAGTCTTTGCCCCGATGTGAAGTACTGCTTCGCTTTGTTGAGCACTCCGAAGCTTTTTGAATGCCAGCTTAACCTTGTCTTCTAAGTGACTACGGAACAAAACGTCGCTAGAAATGTCGACGCCAAGGATCCCAATGCTTTTACAGATGTTCAAGGACGTGTTCTGGAATTGTGGAGCTACAGCAAATGGGGGTTTTCTTAGCGGTGAACATCCCATCACATCTCTTTCTTACAAACATTATTAAAAGTATAGAACATATTTAAAGCGGTCAAATTAGTCTGCCATCTTCATTTGTGTGTATTTAGAATTAACCGCGATAGATGACGACTAAATTTATGTTGAAAACAACTATTGGATTAATTTGACAGGACTAATTTTCTTACAGCCTTTTCTTATGTTCTTTGTTAGAAAGAGATATAGTGAGACTGAATCCCCCTTATTACAAAACATAGTTTAAAGCAAAACCAGGTTTTAAAATAGCCTCGTCTCTTTTTTTATATGACGTTAGAAAGTGACCGAGTGACAGGTGAGGTTTTAGCTTTAAACCATGATTTGTAATAAGGGGGAATAAGTTTAGTTGTAAACAACAGGATAAGCACCATTGTATGTTTATTTTTTAAACGCTCGTTTTTCTTGCTTATTTTCCTAAAAACAAAGCATCAAGCATTTTTATGGATAATGAACTTCGTATTTTGTTGAAAAAATACGCTCACTTTCTAGGGTTGACCCTTGTTTCTCCTTGACTAGGGTTATAGTTTTCGCAATGCTTTTCCATAGTTTGCGGTTCATAGCGTTGCAAGTACACCCTCCCACCCTGGACAACAAGTCTCTTCATCGAGTGTTCGGTTCTGCAGATGTAACCAAAGAACTTGAGATTTCGAAGCTGCACAGTCGACGAAAGCCTATCGGTTATTCAAAGCTTTTTTTTTGTATACTACTTAGGTAGCAAACAAGCATACGGCCCGCCTGATGGTAAGCGTTTACCGCAGCCTATGGACGCTTGGGGGTTACCAGGGGTGTTACTCGCGCGTTGCTGATCCTGCAGAAATCACTTCACACCCTTTTTGAAGAACCCCATGCTGTACTCTATTGGGAAAACCACGGCGGGGAGCTCATTCCACAATCTGAGCGTCCGCGGAAGGAAGTACCTTTGAGACCGCACAGTTCGAAACAATTCTGGTTCCAATATGTGAGGATGGACTCCCCGTCGATGGCGAGAGTTGCGATGGTAGAATGTAGCCGTGGACATCATCTTAAATAATTCTTCAGAACACTGTCCGTTGTACAAGCGGTAGAACACACATAAGGAGGCAAAGTCTCTCCTCAGACTGAGGGGCTCTAAACCGCTTGTGAGCTCGGGATCGTCGACAATTCTAGCAGCACGTCGCTGAACAGAGTCTTTAGTCTTGGGCCTTTAGGCCCAAGCTGGTATCCAGGTGCCCCCGCCCACAGATGACAGCAGTACTCCATATGAGGCCGGACTTGCGACTTATAAAGTTGCAGTCTTTGCCCCGATGTGAAGTACTGCTTCGCTTTGTTGAGCACTCCGAAGCTTTTTGAATGCCAGCTTAACCTTGTCTTCTAAGTGACTACGGAACAAAACGTCGCTAGAAATGTCGACGCCAAGGATCCCAATGCTTTTACAGATGTTCAAGGACGTGTTCTGGAATTGTGGAGCTACAGCAAATGGGGGTTTTCTTAGCGGTGAACATCCCATCACATCTCTTTCTTACAAACATTATTAAAAGTATAGAACATATTTAAAGCGGTCAAATTAGTCTGCCATCTTCATTTGTGTGTATTTAGAATTAACCGCGATAGATGACGACTAAATTTATGTTGAAAACAACTATTGGATTAATTTGACAGGACTAATTTTCTTACAGCCTTTTCTTATGTTCTTTGTTAGAAAGAGATATAGTGAGACTGAATCCCCCTTATTACAAAACATAGTTTAAAGCAAAACCAGGTTTTAAAATAGCCTCGTCTCTTTTTTTATATGACGTTAGAAAGTGACCGAGTGACAGGTGAGGTTTTAGCTTTAAACCATGATTTGTAATAAGGGGGAATAAGTTTAGTTGTAAACAACAGGATAAGCACCATTGTATGTTTATTTTTTAAACGCTCGTTTTTCTTGCTTATTTTCCTAAAAACAAAGCATCAAGCATTTTTATGGATAATGAACTTCGTATTTTGTTGAAAAAATACGCTCACTTTCAACACTAGTAGGCATAATTGATGTACGATACGTTAATTTTATAGCTCTAGACGACCATACCTTGTGGCGTGCTTAAAATCTTTATTTAAAAACTCAAATAGATAAAAATATCTGATTCCGATATTACGATATTGGATCACTCAATTCCGATATTGTAATATCGGAAAAAACGTTCCGAGATTCCGATATTACGATATTCCGAGATTCCGAGATTCATGTCCTACTCCGACTTCATCATCATACCCTGAAAACTATACATGGTCAAAATTCATCTAACGACATTTCCAACAACCCCAAACACGGCTAAGATACGATGCTCCACTATGGAGTTCCAGTGCTTACCCTCCTACTCCATCATCAGACCCTGAAAACCATATTTAGTCAAAGTTCATCTTACGACAATTCCAACAAGCCCAAACACGCCTAGGAAACGTTGCTCCGTTATGGAGTTCCAGTGCCTACCCTCCTACTCCATCATCAGACCCTGAAAACTATACATGGTCCAAGTTCATCTCACGACAATCCCAACAAACCCAAACACGGCTAGAATACGATGCTCCACTATGGAGTTCCAGTGCTTACTCTCCTACTCCATCATCAGATCCTGAAAACCATACATGGTCAAAGTTCATCTCAAGACAATTCCAACAAGCCCAAACACGGCTAGGAAACGTTGCTCCATTATGGAGTTCCAGTGCTTACTCTCCTACTCCATCATCAGACCCTGAAAACCATACATGGTGAAAGTTCATTTCATGACAATTCCAACAAGCCCAAACACGACTAGGAAACGTTGCTCCGTTATGGAGTTCCAGTGCCTACCTTTCGGATCCATCATCAGATCAGCTCGATGGTACCAAATTATTGTATTGTCATCGGTACTTGATAAGTGTGCAAAATTTCAGTTTAATCTGACGTCTGGAAGTCGATGAAAATTACGTTCGAAAATTCCTTTACATACATTCATACATACATAACACTGACATACATACAGGTGAAGCTAATAAAAGCGTGTTAAGAAGGATAGAACATATTTTAAGTTGTAAAATTAATCTTTGCCGTCTTATTTTGCGTGTATTTAGGCGTAACCACGATAGATGGCGACTAAATTTATATTGAATACAAGCATTGGACTAATTTGACAGGACTAAATTTCTTACATCCTTTTCTTATCGCACCCCCCCTGGAACAAAGATGCAAGTCGACTTGCGTGTTTTTTTTTTATTGCACTAATAAATCAAGAAAAAGCTAATACATATTGTCAATTTTTTTCATAATTTTTATCTTCAAAATGAAGGAATAAAATACAAATATGTAAAATATTGCAACATTAAAATATTTATATTTCCATCATAAAAACGAAGTTAATATATTTGCACTTAATTATTCTCTAAAGTTCCATATGACTAATAGCATATTCATACTTACATACATTTTGAACGAATTTATTTGGTGGGTATCGTAGTGCAAGTCTAGTTGCTTACTTTATCCACGAAACTTTTATCCACATTATATTATATAACAATTGATACGTTATTTACACAACCGAGTAGCTCGAGGAAAACCTATGTAAACGACACTTACACATTGAATGCACTACTAAATCAGAATTCAAATAAAGAGTAATCTGCAATAATACCGAACAGCGAGACTTCCATAACATGTCAACAATGCAATATTCATAATTACTCCATCAAGTGTTTAATATGTTTCGAAGAATAATTACGCAACGCTCCTTTTTAGGTTTTTCTCAATACACATTGAGTAAATTTAAAATATAAACACGTAGGCCCTTCACAGGTAGTTTTAGCTATCATTTGATGTATACTACATATTTTTAATAATGTTGATAAATTTTTAGGACAGTTTTTTTACGCTCCTGAAAAGTTGTCACTTTTCACTTACAACATTCTTCCAGGAAGGGTGCGTTATGTTCTTTGTTAGAAAGAGACATAGTGAGATTAAAATTAGTTTAGTGAATAATATCTTTATTTACAACAAATATGTACAAAATACAATCGATATATAGAAAATTTCCTCAAGCCTGCCGCTGCTTCCGATTAACGGCAGGGTTCCCAGAAGGCTGGCTGCGTTTCCTCTTTGGATAGCCAAGCTGACGCGTTGGCGGAAAAAGCTCCCCGCCCGCTGGTCTCCGGACGTCTCGATCAATTTAAATGACAAGGTGCGAGCATAACGGCGAGTTTCGGATCCCCACCGTCCCATGGTCTCGACCGCAAAAGGCACAAAAATATAATTGGGTCCAATCGATGCGTATTTTTTGAATTTAGAATTTTCCGCACTGGCCGCAGCTGTCCCTGCAGCTTTACAAGTCGCCGGTAAATGAGATGCCGCGAGTGTATCGACACAAGTGGCATCCCACACCAGCGACTTGACACTCCAAGGGATCAAAGACATTCCATCCGGTCTCTTGCCATCGCCCCGCGCAATACCGACTGGTTCCAGTACGGAAGGCACGTTAGCGACAACAAGAGCCCTGCGGATAATGTAATTAATAGCTGAGTGTCGTGATATTCGACCAGCACTTAGAGAGCACGAAAGCCCATGGTGGCCGAGCTCGTTGACGAGATCTCCGCAGCGGCAGCGATGAGGTTGATTGGTCCTGCAACCAAGACGAAGACAAATACACAGACTTAATGTTATACGGTCTAACATTGTCCCAGTATTTGTGGATGGAATAGCTTGTAGCCAGTGACCTGAGTCACTTTGAGAGACAGCTAACAAGCGCGCGCTGTCTGTATCTATAGAAAAGTTAGAAAATAAATTTTGCCTGGTTTTTTCACAAAGAGGCTTGTCCCACGCTCTCTGAGAGTGACTCAAGGTCGGAATATTTGTGCCTGGACAAGCTGCCTGCCAGGCGTCTCTAGCATCGGACAGGTAAGAAACCTCAACAGATAGAAGGGTCCAAAACAGAACTGACGAGGTCGCCCACACTGTATACCGAGGATAGAAACGCCGGTACTGATATGCTTGAAATAGTTTAGTTGTGAACAACAGAATCAGGGCCATTGAGGTTCAAAGTAGCATTTATAAACTTATTTTTTTTTGTAAACATGTGTTATTTATCATATTACTGATATTTTGTCCAAATTACCCTATTATTATTTCATACATTTTATTATAAACAGGACGCTGAAATAAAAACACGTAACATGCACGGTTATTCCCATACGCTTACTCAAATTTATAAATATTTCTCAACAATATTTTCAATGAAAAGTTACTATGATTGGTGTCTAATGTGCTTTCGTTACGGTTATGTCCGGGGTTTTTTTTATCCCCTGTATACCTATATCTATCTCCATTTCGAAGGAGGAGCATTTTACTGAACATTAATTAAACTAAATAGTTTTGCCCTGAACTGTGGCATTTTCTTAGCAGTATTTCAATCAAAGAGCAGCTCGACTGGAGAAGTACCTCCATCATACAGAATTCTGTAGTCAAAGTACCTACGCGTGAGTAAAGTTGCCAGAGCTCATCGGAGAGGGGGAAGGGTTGGTAACGCATGAGTGATACCTCGTGTGTTGCAAGCGTCCATGGGCTATGGTAACCGCTTACCACCAGGCGGCCATATTCTTGTTTGCCGACTTACTTAGTTGTACAGTTGTTTGTAGTTTTGCCGCCGGGGCACTCAGTTGTTGTCAGTGCGATTAGAATGTAAAATTATTATCTAATAAATCTTAAGGCCTTATTACACTATTCGATATCAAGCCAGTCTTAGTAAGACTATCTTAAAATCTAATTAGACATGCTCGCTATTACACCTTGCTGAATATCGCATGCTAACTCATTTGCAAGGCGGACGCAGCCGGTGACGGTTGTCGCAGTGTTATGGGATGACTTTCGAAGCACCAGAAAATCGCCATAGCTCTTGCCGCGACTCTTGGTTTGAATACAAAATTAAAAAATAAAATATAGGTGAAGAAGGTTAAGAAGTATTTTTGTGACCTTTTAACCGACGAAAAAACGGAGGAGGTTTACAAGTCGACGCGTATATTTTTTTTTTATGTATGATCACGCATAACTTTTTACAGAGTAGTCAGATTTTGATAATTCTTTTTTTATTGGATAGAGTATACCTCGAAGTTGGTCCCATAAAGGATACAAAAAACCTACCCTAAGGGTGGGAAAATAGGGGTGACCTATTGTTCACTCACAGATTTTAATGCTGAGTTGTGTATTACATCAAAAGATATCACAAATTAAGTAAGTATGTAGAAATTAGTAGATTATATACACAAAAAAATGATAAAATAAAACTTTTTAAAAAAAAAATTTAACCTCCGAAAAAACTGAAAAGCAAAAAATAATGTTGAATATAACTTGAATTTTATAATGTTTTGCAGTCGGAGATAAATAAACAAATATCACAAAAAAATACATACCTACGTAGGTTATTGGTTTATCCCCGACTGCAAAACCTTATAAAATTCAAGTTATATTCAACATTATTTTTTGCTTTTCAGTTTTACCGATGGTTTAATTTTTTTTTAAAAAAGTTTTATATGCTATAGATATGGCATGTCACGGTATACACATCAATAACATTAAAAATCACTTCCTTTTCTTTTGAACAAGCCATTGTGCACGCCACAACAAACAAACACGGACTTTACCCGAGAACTTCACTCTGCCGCCGCCGCGCGCCGACTGAACGGTCTCGCGTGCTAAGTCTTATTACACTACGCGTTATTCAGCAAGCAAGCAAGCAAGCACGGCCGAACCCATTCGGTCGGTCTAATTAGACAGACTACCTTGCTTACCCTTATTACACTTTGCTGAATCTTAGTAAGACTGTCTTGATATCGAATAGTGTAATAAGCCTTTTAGATTGTTTTGAAAAGAGTCATAGCTGAGTTTATTTCCGGCTCTTCTCAGCAAATTCAACCTTCCGAACCGGTATTAGAGTACTTTTTAAGCTTTCTCGAACTAAATTCATTTCGCGCACAGATTAATCAATCGTGACCACGATGAATGAAACTTGGTTGAAACGTCGAGGTTAGTAAAAACCATGTCAAAAATTATATTTATCATAGAATAGACCCGATACATTACCATACGGTATTAGAGTCAGACTATTCTTAAGTGCCTGCGAAGGTCTATTTGAAAGAAATGATTTCGCATTAATATAAAAAAAACACGTTGGCATTTTCTAGATATAATAAAAAAACTGTTGCCGTTTCAGTCAAGATTCATCAATAATCAAGCTTATTTTATAATTTGAATTGCACGAAAGAGTGCAAACATTAAAATTACTTAGCTTTATTAAATTTACGTCTTGTTAGGTATTATCTACATCATATATAAAAAATAGAACAGGTGTTGAGAAAACAGTATAGTTACAGGTATTTCAGTAATCGGGTCGCAACGCAACGCAACGCAACAACTCGCTTCGAGCTATCGCGGCCGGCAGCCAATGATTAGATAAAGCGCCCAGCGCTGGTAAATATTTGACCGGTAAACAATGATCGGTCACATACACTTATTTGTAGCCCGATCGATCGACCGACACTAATCATTGACACATAAACATCAAGCTAGTGAGTTTTCATCCTCTGATAGAATCTCAGTTTTCGTAGCACTAGGAAAATCCTAGGCATTGAAAATGCTATTATATATCCATTGACGCTTTTGTAGGTTTTATTTGATTAGCGTTACAAACACTTTTGAGTTGTCTTTGTCTGTCTATAATAGGAAGTTGTGGAAGGATACCTTCTCTGAGAACAGCTGGCTGGAAAATCAGCAATATCTCTTTTCGAAACAAACTCTGTACCCCAAGTGTAACGTTTGCAAAGAATTAACGCAACTTTCGCGACAAACGCGATAATAATAATAATTATTATTAATATTAAAACGCAAACGCGATAGTTACGTAATTTTTTTGCAAACTTTACACTACAGATTCATTTAATTATACCTACCTTAATATATTTAATTTTGATTCTTATCATTCTCTAACAATAATTCTGTGCTTTGACTGCAAAATTATAAATATTTCTAGTTTTAATGTTATAACATTCTTGCCAACTACGTAGTACCAAAAGGTCAGGTTTGTGTGGGTTAGTCATCAAATAAGACAGTATAGTTAATTTCAATCACTTTAATATTCTGATAATAATTTATATTTAGCACATTTTTACATTAGTTATTTTATCTTTGCTATTTATCAACTTGTGTGAACAGTCATATACCTTTAACTTGTTTGTTAGTTGGTTTCGTGATAGCTTGTCATCGTATCACACATAAGATATTTATCATAGGACTGTAGGTACCTCAAATAGGCTGGTACTATATTTACGGTAATTAGTCGCATAAATCATTATGTACACATATACATTTACCATTAAATTATTTCTATTCTACGTAATACGTATATAAAACTTTATCTGGAATATACATAAATAATTATTCACTAGGTAGGTATATTCGACTATGATAATACTGAATCTTATAACTAGATATTGCATTCTGATAAAATCTGGTCATTTCTCATAAAATTACTTAAGTAGCTACAATGGAAAGTCTTTTTACATAAATATACAAACTCCAATAATAATGGAATGCATCTTCATCACTAGTAACTTTATAAATGTCTTTAAGAAAGCTTATCATGAGACATCATCGACTAACTTGCTACCAACAATTCGTACTCGAATTAAAATTATTTATAATACAAATAAGTAGGAACTCCAGATACCTTAATATTTTTCAATTTAAGTACTAAAAGGTACTTTAGTCATTAATATTCGAGTTAATTTTGATCTCTGAACAATACTTTTAACAATTTCAAAACATAAATGTTCCAACTGTTATCATGTAGGGGCTTAAATTAAATGTCACGATAGGTTTGCAAAGCATAATATTCAATAAATTGAACTTCTTCAGTAAATAAATATTTATAGTAGAACGCATTCAATAACCACCAATTTAATAAGAAACAATATTGACTGCTAAACTTTACAACCAAATCGCAACATATAGACTAGTAAACACTGGAATTATTATGACAAGCATACTCTCACCACCAACAGCCGGTCGGCTGCGGCCCGTGGCCCGACACCGGCGGCTGGTGATGCATGGGCTGGTGGTAGGGAGGCAGAGACATTCCCAGCGGAGGCAGGCCGTCAGGCTTCCCGATACAAGGCCTTCCGTCCTTCACAAGCACAGGAACTGCAACGCGGCGCGGCGAGTTCAGACCACCAACGTTCAAATCATGAGCGCCCTTCTCTTGAACTGCTCTTTTCGTCTTGTACCTATGGTTTTGGAACCAAATCTTCACTTGCGTCGGCGTCAAACGGATCAAACTGGCCAAGTGTTCCCTCTCCGGAGCCGATAAATACCTCTGCTGGCGGAATCGTCTCTCCAATTCGTAAGTCTGAGCCTTGGAGAATAGGACGCGTCGCTTGCGTTTCTTGTGGGTGAGGTTGGGATCGCTGCCGGTGTTCGGTGGTTGGTCATGGTCATCGTCGTGGTCGATGTCGTTGTCTTCGTGGTCATGATCATGGTCGTGGTCGTGGTCGTTGCGCGGGTCAGTGTTGGGTGGGGATGACGCCGAAGGCCCCACGTAAGATAACTCGGAAGCACGCGATGTGCTATCAGGGCTGGCTTGCTGTCCTAGGACACCTACAACAAAAGAAAAAGATATTAATTTCAATATTCACTTGGTCAACCATACATAGCATCAACAATATGTACTTATGTTACTCTATATGCTGCACATTAAAAACGTGGGAAATTTTAATTAGCCTCCACGGCCTCATTACAAAAACGAGTATGGGTAATATAACCACCAGACAAAATTGTTATTCGCCTATACAAAACACTCACATCTAAATCCCCACTTAATCTCTGTTAGGGTGACGCTCTATTTGACGCCAACTGGATGCCGTTCATCTACAGTCAAATAAATAATGAGACGTAAAAAAAATCAGAGCAAATGTGACATTGTTTTCCCCCTCGAATTATCAGTGTTTCACACGGCTTAGAATGCAAGCGGGCAGGCGGGAGCGCGGCTGGGCGTGGTGTGCGGTGGACGAGGGGGCGGTGAGGTATGGGGCCGGGAGGGGGTCGTCAGGGGAGGGCACACCCACCCCCTGGCAGCTGAAAGCTCCTTTTGTTCAACGATCGTCCCGCTCACTTACATAAGCGCATCCAGGAAAAAATGTATTTGTCACGTCAAGAATACTTTTTATCTTTTTCACTCAATATCTGTGTTACAATCATTGGTATTAGCATTGTTGCACCAATGGAAAATATTTTGGAAATCAACATGATCCTCATCGAAGATAATATCTAATCAGTTGTATAATCTTATATCTAGATATATTTTTGTACTCTGAGCGAAGAATCTCTCTACGATATTATTATGACGCCATGCCTCGAGACAATTTTCATTTTGCTATGATATAGGTCATTATTTCTAATTAGGAATAAAACTGTATTTCCTACAATTTTGTGTAGGTAAACTCATAAAGTATAACAAAGGATGAGACTAAAATCTATAACTGTCATCGAATAATGAACAAATAGCATCCCTAACAGCCGCAAACATTGTGTAATTGATAGCCGACAGCTGCCTTCACGGTGTTCAGGAGGGCATGAGCAGCTTCTATTGGTGACAAATTCGTTCCGCGTCGCACCCCTCGTGCTAAACAATCACAGTGTTTGGTAGCGACCCCAAATTGCCCCTGTGATGTAGGGCGGGACAATTACAACCCCATTTAAGAAGCATGATATTAAAACTGAATATGTCTATTGAAATCGCCAGGTTATCTCCTTTATCCGCCTCTTTTGCTTGTAAAAGTATGCGCCATCTTGAATAAGCAAACAGCAATTTGGATTCACAATGGATGATATTTTGAAGGCAGATAGCCCAAAGACGTGAAGTGCCAGCATTTCACGAATTGCCTAACATTATTTAAAGCAGCCCGCTCGCTCGCTTTGCTCACTCCGCAATTTCAGACATGTAACATAACGTAATTAAGTATTTTGAGCTTTACATTTTAAAATTACTAATAAAAAATAGATTATAGGTTCTATTACTTTTTCTCTAGCCTATTTTTTGAAAACAAGTTATTGTACCTTATTTTTGGAAATAAAATATTAATTATTCAATTCAATTATGTACTACTTGTTTATTATTAACTATTTTCATTCAATCATACTACATAAATGTAGTGAAATATTTTAATTGAACCTTATGATGATAAAATGCACGCCACTGCACCATACAGTCTAAGTTACGTTCAGTAATATACGTCAATGGTTACGTTACAGTTCGTATAATCACCAAACAAATAAAACGAAACACCATTTGTGGTGTATTATAACGACTACATATTCTTCGATCTGACTAGCTACATACATCGTGAATTGCTTCAGCAGGAACTTCATGAAATTACGCCATTTGATCTAACCCCATATTGTCTAACTCCGATATGCCTCCACTTATATTAAAACTATCGAGATCACTTTGATTTCACACCGGATAATTTGTCTTATGGTTATGACCAATATCTAAAGTCCACTTTGGCTTTCTTTTCATATAAGTGATATGTTTCACTAGGGTTGCAAGATGTTTTAGAGATAGGCTATAGCTCCCATGCCTTGACTATACGATTAGTCATCGACAAAATAATAACCAACATTAAAATTATTATTTAAAATCCAGAGACCTCTCTAAATGATTAATAAAGCCTCATTGGAGTATGAGATTTAACTACCAGTTAACCGATTTCAGTTAATATTTTATCATTTTTATACACAGAGTGAAGCACCAAGCTATCAAAAAAAGCGTGATCAAATCACCGGCAGATAGATTGTTGTACAAGCAATCTAAAGCGCAAGCGGAATGAGTGCCGAAAGTGTTAGATAAGCGATAAAAATAATTAATGACAACAACAGATTAGCGGGTGAAGGCACTCCACTGGAGGAGCATTTCAAAAAATAATCTCGGCCTCTCCATCGCCACTACCGAATACACATTATTTTCGAGTGGGTCAACTTATTTGTGTATGATAATTCAACAACTTCAACTGTGTCAATTTCGAAGATAAACTCCATAATATTGAATGTAAATGATTTGTAAATCTTCTTATCAAATTAAATACATATAATGACTAGATTTAAAGAAGTGGATGATTTATTTATTTTCTATTTACGAACAAATTCACTAACTAACGAGGGAATCTTTTATAATATTATTACACAACAAATATTATAAATAATTAATTGAAATAAATTTGTAATTTATATTATATAATATTATGGCAGAAACTTCATAAATATCTGGTTGAACTGCCGTCGCCGCTACAATATCGGTATGGTTTATAATGTCATCACCTTATCATTTATCTTTGGATAAAAGTGTCATCCAAAGGCAAGTTTACGCTAAACCAGGTATGATTAGAAGATAGGTAAACATCGGTTTGTATTGCAGTTACGATAACAATATCTATTTCATGAATTTTCCAATAGTTACACGTGACCATTTACTATAGGTATGAGATTAAGAAGTAGGCTGATTCATAAGTTATACACTAATCAATCCATAAGTGTATACAGTTTTCAATTTAAATACAAAATACAAAGCCTTATAAATACCGGACATTTCCGTACTGTTATTGTACGGAAATGTCCGGTAGAAAGGAAGAAAATTTTCTAGTTCTGAGTTCCTAAACCCGACCTGGGTTTTAGAACTCAGAACTAGTTTTTTTTATCAAATAGTTATATCATTTTACTTTCTATAGTTAACAATATTTTACGTTCTTTTGCATCCCTCAAAAATGTGCTGATTATTTTCTTCACAATAACTCAACTTCAAATTGTATTTACATTGCTATAGACACTATTTTAACAGAAGAGTCTTCAGTACTATATTTATCTCTGCACTTATTTAGTTAAACCCTATTTTTAAACTTGAAACACAGTACATAATATATTTGTACCGTACTTGAATCGATCATCTTAATCTTCTTTGACCTTACGCAAACACCTACGGCAATTTTTTTTTATTTTAGTATTTTTGAATGAAATTAAATTACTAAATATTTTTACAACATATGTGTTAAGCTGCCTAGCCCACTCCCCATGCATTCGTTGTTATGTTGAACTATGTATTTTTCCGAGACAATTATTTAAATACTTTGTATACTTAATATTACTTGCATTGTTACGAACGGGTCAATTATGGAAATATTTTCAGTCTATCTAAAATATAAATACCCGGCGGAAATCCTGTTATTTTTCACTATCAACAGGGACAGCAAATATCGCCTATTATTTGAATATGCATTTAAATGAAAAACAAGTCTGACTCACAACTGACTCATAATAGCGTGTGCGAGTGCTTCCTACATACTACTATAAACACTGCCATATTAATAAAACAAACAATTAAACTCATAAACGTTAAGTACCAGGAATTGTTCAACTTTATTCCAACATCCTCATTTTTACACCGAACCACAAGACGCCAGGAAAACTTTTCACCCGTACGTTATTGACATACCGAAAATACGGACACAGCGTTTTGCATGTTCATTTATAATGCGGACAGCAAGGGAGTGGTCAAGGCTAGAATTTTTAAATCGCTAGATTTAACCTTGATAAGCCATTCCTGTGATAGGTCTAAACAAAAACTATTCTGATTTCTAAACAGCCAGATATCGCCCATCGGTCCATTGCAAAATCAGCTCTACGTTCAACACACAATTGACTTGTTGAACAGTTTTATCCATTCAAAGTTGAAACAAAAATCCCAATACAAAAGCTATAATTACCGTTTCCATCATGATGGTCTAAAGACAGCCACGGCTGGTGATGCCTCAACAGCTCGTGGGAGTAATGATGATGAGGTGGAGCGTATGGAGGAAGGTCCAGCGAGCAAGGGCCCAGTGAGCCTTGCGGCGGCCCGTCCAGGCCTTTGCCCTCGTTCAGACCCAGGATATCCGATATCTGGAACCCGGGCCGTTGTCCTGGCATCTTTATACTGTCCAGGAGCCTGTCGAAAAAACCATAAATAAATACTTTGTTTTTTTTTTACAATTATTGATTATTATTATTCTATTTGTTATTATTAATTTATTTTATGTAAATAGTTAATATTAGTTTAATTTCTGTAATTTAGATTTAAAGTTTATTATTCTTATAAATTTAATATTGATTGTTGATTTTAATTAGTCATTATAATTTTCGTAGCGGTTTCGTAGCACAGCGGAAACGAGTTAAACGCGCTGAGGATAAGATGCCTACAGTTATTTTGTAGTTTTTCTTCTATTTAACCATTCGCAAGTAATTAATATTGTGCAAAAAAACTTGTCTTATTACTTAAATATATAGATAAAAAAGATATTGTACTATTCTCACAACATATTTTCTTATTCTAAAATGTATTTTATGGGTCTCGTAGATTGGTATTTCTTTTTTAACTTTTTTCTACCATTAGTACCTATTATTATAGACCATTAATACTTTCGCAACATAACAATACGTTACAAAATAAGTGTTAGATATGTCTAAAAGTTTTAAATAATAGTTATCGATCACACAAAAGTCCGACGGTATCGCGTCGGAATAAAGAAAATCAGTCGAGACATTATAAGCCAAAAAAAAACATCCTCAAATAAAACTCAAAAGCTCACATGCACTTAACAAGTTACAAGCACGTCTCGAGGTGTATAATTGAAAGAAAACATTCCAAATTCTATCCATTCAACCATTATAGTTAAAGAGGGCCCTCGAGAAAACGTGACCTGGATAAAAGAACTGTCCTACACATTGGTGTGAGCTCCGACCATCGACTGTCTATTACTATATCTCAATGTTATTGCATGTAGCCGTGAAATATTCCCGAGGTCCCGTACGTGATGCTATGAAAGGCGGCGCTCACAAGAGCCTTTAGCAGGTTGTAAACAACACTATTTATTAACTAACACTCACTCACTATGAGAGGTGCAAATACTGTCACGATTCTTTGAACTTCAGATTACATTTGGCTAATTTAACAGCTATCAGGAAAATATTCACCTATACCTATAATTGTATTATTTTTTTATTTAACAAGATATCAATTAGATTTTCTGACGATCACATGAAGTTGGTAGTTTAAAAATGAGAATTTTAAGTCGGACTAATAACGGATATATAAAAACGACAAGATACTTTTTCATCACGCATGTTTTTGCATATAGGGAACACTGTTATCATCACTTTGATATCATCACTATAGTACACGGAACCGTCTCGCTCACCCGGGAAATGCGGAGCGAAAAGCCGCCGGATAGAGGGCCGGCAGGAAGGCCGGGCCCCATGGTGGCAGCAAGATAGGGCTCCAGGCCAGCAGCGACGCCGGCGGAAGCAGCGGCGGCGGCGGAGATCGCGCGCTCTCGCCCTCCTCACACTTCATCTCCCGACCGGGAGAACTCGCTTTCGGGATAATGTTGACGGCTGTACGGACACTCGCGGGAACACGTGCTGCGCCTTGCGACGCCGCGTCACAACTAAACAACCCTCGAGTGGCCCTCGGGGTGAAGAACACCCCGCGCCGCCCTCGTGCCTCGACAGCCTACTCAGCTCCGGACTAGCCTCGAGGGTGCTCCACTGACCTGCGCCAATGGCGGCCAGCCGTGTGCTGGGCGGGACCGCCGCCGACCAATCACGTGCGCGACGAAGCCTTCCCAAAGAAAAAACTGGAGTATACACTTTGAATAGAGGAGCTTTCGACGTAGCGCGTTATGTTATGTCGCTTTTTGTAATGAGTGCGAGCATTAAGCCCATTGTTGAGGCCGGGTTCGTTATGGACGCCGCTCCAAATACCCGGATAACGATTTTCATTTAGAGTGTTTTAATAAGTCCGTGTAAGCCCGAGTTTATGGAACATTTGAACCGATTTTTTTGGAAGTACCGGTCCGCCCTTTTTATAGCGTTTACATTATTCCTAAATAATAAGGACATCCATAAAAACTATTTGACAATTTAATAAAATGTGTATATACTTAAAACGTTGAACATTTATTAATTCATAATTGACAAAAGGAGAGTTATTTATTGTATTCCTTTTTTTAATCAGCAGCGGAGAACCCCGTCAATAGCGAACAGTGAAATCTCTTGCACATGTTCAAGTACAACATTGTATCCAGTAAGACAATACACAATACTGAAATGGTTCCCCGAACAGGTACAAAAAGCTATGGTTATCAGTTTATGGCTTGCACGTGTGCGCTCAAGCTATTGTTTTGCTTTGGCCTGGCGCATTAGGAACTTTAAATCAGTTTTGTTATTTATCTTAGGTCTCGGACTAATTGTAATTATTAAACATATTTAAACTCTATCTCAAATAGTATAGTAGTAGAGCGTAACTTGTAGCGTGATAGTAAACTTGACATGAGGAATAAATATTTTAGAAATAAATCTTAATAATGCCTATAAGTATAAATATTATAATAATAATGTTGTTGTTGAATAATGAAAAAAGCAACATGGCTCTAAAGCCATGTTGCTTTTTTATTATTTTAATAATAATACCATCATTTTACAATAGAGTTCTGTAAAAAAAAAAACGTCTACAATATCCGATTGAAAATTGAGAGTAGGTATAGTTAAGGTCGCGAAAAAATCAAATGATAGGATAAGTAGGTAGACAAACGCAAAAGTTGCTAATAAACTTATCTCAGTTCCAGGATTCACAGTTAATTTTACGACTTGCAGGTGTGCAATTGAAGATTAAAGTTAAACAGTGGATTAGAAGGGCGCCACAATAGTAGTCGTCACTAAGTAGGTACCATTAAGTCAGAACAATGGTATCGAACCCTTAATTTAAGTTTGACTATATTATTAAGGTAGGAAATTAATCCTTCTATCTCAGTATTATAAATGTGATAGTTTGTATGATTTAATGTTTGTGGCTTTATCACGAATAGGTAATCAACGCAACGGATTTGGATGAAATTTGGCACACAGAATATTTTGTGGATTAACACATGCTTTTTAATCCCAGGATAATAATACATCCCTCGGAAACGCGGGTGAAACCGCGGCGCAGAAACTATTATAGTATAATATTTCTTTAATAACCCTTTCGGTATTTACACCTAGACTCTACAAAAAGACGTGATCATGATCACATCATAGACGTAAATGGAGTTCAAACGGATCGCTGCCATTAGCAAACTGAAGCCACTGTCTATGTATGTGTACAGTCGAGGTCAAAAATATGTTTACATTTGAAGTTACAAAAATATGTATCCATTTAAATAACTAACCATATGAAGAATATTTGGGAAAGTAATGAAAGGCAAATCTCTCCACAATTGTATTGTAATTTATAAAATTATGTTAGTTTATAGCATGTTATCGTGTTGAATTGTACAATCGTAGGTGAAAAGAAAAAAAAGACACATTGACATAAAAAGAGGAACATAAATTATTTAAATTGTATAACGATAAAGTAAAATATGAAAGAGATTTCATACATACCATTATATGGTTAGTTATTTAAATGGATACATATTTTTGTAACTTCAAATGTAAACATATCTTTGACCTCGACTATACAATAACATGTTGGGGCTGAGCAGAGTTTTGATGCATATGCTTGAGTGTTTTTTGGCTATACTTTTGTCGCAGGCCGTGTTCCATCTGTACTTCTTTTACGTTTGTGGATCACATATGAGTTTAGAAATGGAAATACAGAAGACCTGGAATGGTAGCTTAATTCATCCTTAATATTCACGAGGAAAGAGAGTGGAGCAAAGTTAGTGTAACAGAAGGCGAAGGAAATTGCTCTGTTGTTCTCCCGGGATAAAAAAGTACCAGAACATATTATATTTGTGTCCAAATTCCATCCAAATCCGTTCAGCCAATCATGCGTAATTGAGCCACAAACATCTATACATCCAAACTTACACATTTAAATTGATATTAATTAATTAATGAGATAGTGAGACTAGCTTTTCGCTTCTTTCTAGAATCAGCCGGTGTCAAATTGATAATTTTCTGTTAATATTTTTCAATCTTATATTAAAGTCAAAGTCGCTCGCAAAAGCTAGTGTTTATTAAAAAATAAAAATAGTTAATAACAACAGTGCGTACACGTTATAGCACCATTTTCTCTGTATAAAGAGCAGCAATAACAAAGGCCAATTATTTATATTGGTAACGAAACGTAACCCTTAGTGGCGTGCACCGTTCACCAAATGTATAATTGACTTATTGAGAATTAGTTTCTATACATATATCTATCACAGCAATCGCTTGCATGCTCATCGTTTTGTTATAGTAAGTAACTACAGTATATGTAGAAATACAACATAATACAGTGCGACTTAGTCAAATATGTTATGTCTATACGATTGGATTGACTGATCATCTTTTATATCCTATTGTAATAAATATCAAAAATGTTAAAGTAAATATGCAAGCAAATCAACATTTTTAATAAATTGGCAGATCGGCCTAGACCCCGCGAAGTAAATAAAGCAAACCTTTTTTTAACCCGCCGGGAACGCGTTAGAAACCACGGAACTTAGTAAGTATATATTCGTTTTATTTTATTGTATTGATTGTAGTTTGATATTTAATACTAATTATGTGAAATGTAATGTCAAATGGTCTTTTACTGCTGGCCGCATAAATAAGCTCAGAGTCACTCAGCGAGCTATGGAACGAGCTATGCTCGGAATTTCTCTACGTGACAGGGTCCGCAATGAGGACATTCGTAGGAGAACGATGGACATAGCTCGTAGAGTTAGTATGCTGAAGCGGCAATGGGCAGGCCACATCGCTCGAAGAGCCGATAACCGCTGGGGAAGAAAGGTTCTCGAGTGGCGACCACGTACTGGAAAGCGCCGAGCGGGACGCCCTCCCACCAGGTGGACCGACGACCTGGCCCAAATCCGTTCGAAGTGGAAGTCAATGGGGAGGCCTATGTTCAGCAGTGGACATCCATAGGCTGATATGATGAATGTCAAATATCAATCCACAATTACAAAAACCAAGGAAAACAATGGATCTAAAAAAAAAGCCGGCAAAAATTGATAATTTGATAGAAATAAATCCTTAGAAACAACAAGTGAAAAATTAATAGAAGTTGATTGAGTAACGATATTTGACGACGGAATAGCTGCTCTAGTTATATGACGAGTAAAATGGTAAATGAAAAATTGGTGGATGATGTGAATTATCGACTTGTACTATGAAGAGGTAAGCTGCGAGGGCCAGATTTGTGAGGGGCGGGCGGCAGGTGCGATCGCCCTCTGCTACGGGTCACTAGTCACTACTCACTACACGCTGCAACCTCCTATACAATAAATTTATGCTAATCTGTCATTTTAAATGCTACGTACCTGTGTTTATTTTACACAAACCTACATAAGAACTAAAGACGTTTATATACCACCGAGGCATCTCGTCGTTTGGAGTCACATTAGAGTAGTAGACTAAACAAAATTTAATAATGTGGAAACTCTCTTACGTGTAAAATTCTAATGAATTTTTTTTTAAATTATTGTTTTCTCCTGAACGTGCTTAGCGTGGTATGTTATGTAGGTATGATGATGCAGCCAAACGTAGTTAGCGCACGACTAGAAGGAAACCGGTAGGTGCATCTCGACAGAATTTCAACTGGAGGGTGGAAGCCGACCACCGTGCTATGGTTTCCTCACGCTATTCACCGAAGCTCAATTTCATTGAATCCAAGCCAAATCTTTAACGAGCATCAAAAATACTTGTATACTAAAGCGTCTCACAATTTGGGAAACTCTGTTGATCATCAAAACCCTCTCGCAAGCTGTTTCTTAACTGAGTTAGAGCAGCATTACGGTGGGCCTTACGCCCTACATTCAAAATTATTTATGACTGGTTCACCAGATGTACAGTACGAACACGAATAAGGTTCTAATCAGTGAGGGCGTCGAGCTAATTTTATTTATTGTTGATGCGCACTCATCCATTTTAGGGTTGCAGTTAACTAGGTATGTGCACCTAAGTATGTACATAAAATATTTAATCCGATTACCTATAATTAGGCGCTAAATTTAATAAAAAGACGATCGTTCCATATTTACCAAGGCTAATGACAAAATAATGGGGGCTGATAGTAGGCACGATAGGAATGTAATTTGTATAAAAGTAGAATATTGTATTGAGGAACCGTCGAGGTGGTGCCGTCGGTACCAAGCGCCGCCGCCGACCGCGAGAAAAAAACTACCCTATGACCAAACTGACTCGCTTCCATTACCTGCCCACAGTACGGCTGGCTGTCAACAAATTACACAATAACTTTTTACAAAATAACTTTGATAAAATGTATGAGCCGAGAAATTTGACTAGAATTAGAATTCCTTAGTTCAAGGGTATTCAGTCCGTGGGTTGGCAAATTCGAGGCAATTTATATAAGTTACGACGGGGGCTTCGCGAACACCGCATTCACGACCTAGATTAAGTTACTGAAGAAACAAATGTCGGCAGGGCACACGTCAGTCAGCACCTACTCGTGCTATACTTAAAAGCAAATTTACGGCCGACGGAGCTCCTATATCTAACGTTCTACGCCTTTGCAAGTGAAAAGAGGCAAAGTCGATGGGTTTTCACGAATATTTCCTTATGGCAATCTGGTTAGGCGCACTGAGCCTAAATGGGTGAAAGCACGCTAACCTGCGAAGAGGGTTTCCAAACCAATTAAGGGCTCCACGAAGGCATGGGAAGGAGCACAGCTGGCAGATTATGAGCTCGATGGTACTCAGTGCGCCGATTCACGGCCGACGGGACTATAAGTGTGGGACACGCGAGCACGAGCGATCGACCATAACATTCATTCTATCCGATTTATTTATTTTCTTTATTTTAAAGTGATGGAGTGAAAGGTATTTAAAAAATAACTTTTCTTAAATTATAATCAAGTTTGAGATGTACATACTTACAAGCTAAACAAAATTCTACAATAATTATCGACGTTATTTTTAATTTTTATATTTTTAAATGGCATTGGACTCTCTGTATAATGTATATGTTTATTTGATCGTAGAAATTAAGCTGTAAATGTTCCGAAGAAAAGAGTAAATAAATAGGTAATTTACTTTTTTACGTCCAATAAAGAGATGTACCAATCAATAACAATTTATGAAATTGTCATACTTATGTGAAAATATTAAATGCAATAAAATACTATAGTGCCATCGTATTAATTTTTAAATCATCTAGTAGTAAATAAAAACAATATCACAGCAATAGTAGAGTATCTAGACCAGTTTTATTGGGATAATATTACCTATGTTAGATACCTATGTCTATAATGAATAACATTATTATTATTTATGAAAATGGGTAGTCGTTGTCAATTTCAGCGTACTCAGCTAAATTCACAATTCAGCCGGCAGACGTTTTACAGCGACATTGTCGAGCTCGCGTGCAGTCACACGATGCACTTCGTTTTCGCTACCTAACAAATTCATATCCCTACTTTGTATTAGCCGGTAACTTCACTTGAGCTCCTACAAAAAACGATTACCAAATAAAAGCTGCTTACATACTGAAATAACTGGTAATAAGCAGGTAAGTACATTATAAGAATAATCGCATGTGATGACTCACGCGTATGAATTATATCTGTAATCTTCTTCCACCTGCGGCTGCCGGACTTGATAGCCTGGGTCGGCGCCGTAGTCCGGCGGGATGATGGACCAATTGTTCTCGTAGTTGTAGTACTCCCCGTAGCCCATGTCGCTCTCACCCATCATTCTCATCATACACTGTACTAGGTTCCCTCCTCGATAACCGCTCTGTTTACACCAAACACTACAAAAGATCGATCCTATCGATAACTTCAATAAGCCGAATCAAATCATCGATTAAAATTCAATGTTTTATTGCCTCAAATCTCCGTCGATAAAACAAAACTTAATTATTAGATAGATAATGATTTGTGCAAGCGAGTAGAGCCGCGGAGGGACTGCGGACGATCATATCGACTGATCGATGGCTCGCCGGCCCTTATCAATAAAATTGTATCGTTATCATATCTAACAGCTTTCCCCGCGATATGGGACTTTTATAATAGGTACGAGGCGACAACTCACACCGACGCCAATATTGTACCGCAGATAGCTTTATCTGTGTCAGATGTTATACTTAGGTAGGTAACTAACCACTTACGAAGGCAAAATGTGCCATTGTCAGCTACGGTACCTAATGTTACGAAATCCAGGAATGACAGGTGATGGACTGAGCAGATTTGATAAATACATAGGTAAAAATAAGTTTTATAATATACCAAATACAAATAGATTTTGTAGTGACTTTAGTTAAAACTACTATCTTGACAAGACTTGATAATTGTAGGTGGGTTAGTAAGTAAACTACAGTTATACATATAATTCACCCATCAACACTCGAGAGCAACGAATCCGAGACACTTAAAGAAACCTATAAATCTCGGAAACTAAGAATGCTAGCGTTTAATAGACAATTAAATACATACGGCCTTACTCATAAACGCTATTTAACTAAATCTACTGAATAAATGGTCAAATAAATAACGTCACCTTGCTGTCAAACAATTTGACGTTATTTAGGTGACCACTTAATCAGCTTATTAGTTAAATAACGTTTTATGAGTAAGGGGGTTACTCATTAAATGAAAGTAATAAAATTTATGAGTTTTACACATTTGACTACTTTTTATTTTACTAAAAATTACATAAACTGCTGTTCTCGCACAATTTATTTATTTAATATGTTTACCTATGTTTTACGAATAAATGATTCTGATTCGCTTTAAAACAAAAATAGGAAATATGAACTTTGTATTGCCTCCTCGTGCGCGTTAACGCGGTTTGGCATGCTGTACAGTGTACACCAAGTTTCTTCCCACCAAGAGAGCAATTTTGAGCACACGAAGCGTGATTGGGGGAGGCTTTCGTTGTTTTACGCATCTCCCTAGCTCGCCCCAAGCATGCTCGATCGGGTTGATATCCGGGCTGCGTGCTGGCCACTCCATACGAGTAATGTTCATCTCTTGAAGGTAGACATTCACAATCCAACCTGTATGAGGTGGGGCATTGTCATGCATAAAAATAGCATCCTGACCTAAATTGACCGACCATAAATGGCCCAACGTGTTCATTAAGGATTTCTTCCACATATCTTACTTAGTTAAAGAGCCGTTTTCTATGAACACCAGTTCTGTGCGACTCTCAGATGAAATTTCGGTCCACACAAGTACAGACCCACCGCCGTAGGCTACTTTTTCTTCGATGCATGCTCGCTTGAATCTTTCCCCTGGTCTTCTATACACTCTGTGTCTTCCATCGTGCTTGTAGAGCATAAACTTTGATTCGTCGGAAAACATTTTTGACCAATCTTCAATAGTCCAATTTAAGTGGTTCTGTCTGGGCATATCTTAGTCTTGAAAAACGATGCCCACGCTCAAGTTTAGGGCCATTTGCAGGTCCAAGTGGTTTAAAGTTAGCTTCAACAAGTCATCGTCTTACTGTCCATGCGCTTGAGTTACTTCCTCCGAGACGTCGAAACTGATTTATTAGTTCAGTTCCCGTGAGAAAGCGATTACGAAGCATGGTGTTCACTAAGTATCGATCTTCTCGTGCAACCTGGTTCTGCCTGTTCCTGGTCTGCGTAGGTCAGAGCCAGTAACGTCGGAGAACTGTTTGTACTGACAGCGACACACCGACAGTCCTGGCTGTATCGCGCTGACTCCAGCCGGTTTCCAGCATTGTGAGAATTCTGGTGCATTCTTCAGGTGTAAGCGTCATGATTACAGCTTGAATAATAAATATTGAACACTATCAATATGGTATATATACCCACTTAAATGACAGATTAAAAACAAAAGCAAAATCAAATGCAGTAATTTCGTAATTCCATCTTCGAAAGTCTCCCTTTTTCAAATTTGATTTTTTCATGACATAACTTTATAATAACTAAGAAGTTTTAATACCTTAATTTAAGGGCTATTTAATTGTCTATTAAACACAATTTATTTCATTAGGCTAGCATTCTTAGTTTCCGAGATTTATAGGTTTCTTTAAGTGACCCAGAATCATTGCTCTCGAGTGTATGTACTTGTACGAATGCAGATTTACCTAATAAATAGAAATTCTTCCAATAAAAACCGACTAATTCGAAATGTTCCATGGCAATACCTCAGAGTATATAAATACTACGTACAAGCAATACCTACATTTAGCAAGCGTATCGTCGACCTTCCCCAGACACTGAAAGCTGCACAGATCATAAGCTCAACACAGTACTAATGTAACAAAAAGAGTGGGCATTTACCTCTGGTGGGACTCGAACCCACAATCCTCGGCTTAGGAGGCCGATGCCTTATCCATTGGGCCACAGAGGCCAGCGGCGGAGTGGCGCGATTGTCGGCACACGTTCACCGTTTTGGTAGACGTCGCTGTTGCGTCATGTATAAAATCGCGTCATAAACGCTTGCGGGTGCGACACGGACGTGCGGTGCTATAGCACACAAACTGATAATTACTCAGACATAATTATTAGATAATCATTATCTTTTCTATAATATTTCATTATGGTATATAAAGACGAAGATAAGAAACTGACTGATGCACGCACAGCTCAATCCGCAGGATTCAGAAACATGAATGTTGCACCAGGCTCAGCTTGCCCTTGACGGGACTTGCATAAAAAATTGCTGGGGCCCTTCTACCTGACTGCGGCAAAACCAAATGGAAGGTATTTTTTTTTAGTAATTTTTGCTTACACACGTTCGGGGCCCCTGTAGCCCGGGGGCCCCGTATCATTGATGCGGCGGTAGCTACGCCCCTGTGTAGCACATTCCTTAAACAACGTGCCTACGTTGTTTAAGGAATGTCCAGGATTTTTAAAATTCAACCCCTAAAAGATAGAAAGAGGGGATCGCTGATGAAACCATGGGAAGCATTTTTTAAAACCTCGGGAACAAACTATCCCTACCATATTTAATTGGTACTATTAGGTACCTCACGTTCAAGTATATTATCATGGCTGCTGAACCGTTGAAGGCCTTCTTCGAACACCCTGCCGAGACACGAGAGTCCTCCCTTACAACGAGGAGCATTATGGCTTCACCTGTCCCCACACTTCACTCCCTTTGATTGCAGCAAACGAGGACTGATTTTCTAATTTAAACTGTCAGAATTAATTCTTATAAAATACACTAAAACCTTCCCCGAAAAAAATATGCATTTAATAACGAAAACCCCATCCAAATCGGATCAGTAGTTTTGAGAAAATTGCGGACATACAAACATACCCCAAATGCATAAGGGCTGAAAGAACCTCCTTTTGAAATCAGTAAAAAAATCAGTGCAATTTACGCCTTACAACGCAGTTAATAACATTTATTTTAACACATCTGACGACATTAAAGAAAATTATAATAATTTCGTCTAGATATGTAGGTATACTGTATGATGTCCGTCATGACAGTTTGATCAGAGCCAAAGTGAACTTTAGATCTTTGGTAAAAGTCATATAATTCAATGTTCAGATAAAGCGAACGCGAAAAGTGAAAGTGCTATTGGAGACATGGTATAAATATTGGAAACAGTTAGTAGCTGATTACCTATTCCAAATGTGGTAGTTATATTTTACCGGTATTTGCCTCATAATATGATCTATGTATTAGACGGATGGTTTTAGTGGGAATGACTTATATTTAAGAAACATACACATGTAGATACATTTAAACTTTATATTTCCAATTTATTTCATTTTATATGTGGCTTAATTAAATAATGCAAGTTATAAACACCGAAATTAAATGAATACATTTTTTACACAGTTTATACAATGTCTGTACATGATTTTAAATACAATGGTACAAGGTTTATTCTAGCGTGTTTTAAGCTACCACTTATTTGGTATGGATAAGAAGCAGTAATAAATCTTTTCATTCATTTTACAAGCTTTCATTTAAATGTATGTATGTAACTATGTTCGGGTGGAATCTTGCAAGTCGAATTTCACCCACTTTCAGTGGCTTGACTTGACTTGATCATTGGTATACATTGGTATATTGGATGACAATGCAAGTAAAGTCAACAGAAAGTACAGTCACTAAAAAAAGCTTGTATTAAAAAGGATTTTTTTTTAACTAAAAACTTATTTGATTATGAATTCAGTACAAATTGAATCAGAGCTTCAAAGAGGCGTTTTATGATGCCTTATTTTTTTTTTCAATTTTCTTGTAATGATTGTTATTGAATCTTTTATTTCTTATCGTTATGGACTTCATATCTTCAATATGGTATCATCTAGTCCCCATACTTTTGAACCGTAGATATCATCAATCCCGTAACTTTATTACAAGCGTCACAAAATACCACAAGAATCTCACTTATCGAGACTACACGAGAAATGTACAATGTCGCCATTGGGGTATCTGACGAAGGCGCTCTGGTTGCCAAAACGCTTCTTGCACACGGGACACAGGTCGTATTCATGGATTACCACTTTCTTCGACTCATGGAATGTTTTTAGTTCTTGTACCTGAAACAATAGACTGCTTTTTCAGGGTTTTATATTAAATAGACCGAATCGTCACCAAAGATGTTTGGGAATCTCTCATACGTACTCTCGTACATCCACTCGACTAGAACTCCTCAGTTTTGTAGAGGCTCATCTCATCTTCATTCTGGTAGAAGAAACTGAACTACTAAACGCTGGAGAAGAAAGGATCTCGAAAGGCTCGCAAGAAGTGGACCGAGCTTAGGTATTTGGTAAATTTTTGAGGGCTGCTAGATATAAGTAACCGGCACCATCCGTTCTGGAAATCAGTGGTGACGGATGGACATATCTCTATGCCGATTTGATAATCATGGTAAAATCACATACCGTGCCAACTTATCAATCACAAATAATGGTCGTCGAGTATCTTCGTTCGAATACAAGTATATAATGAACATTATTTTTACGTATAATTAAGTTTAAGATTAATTGCAGCGCAGTCTCTATGTCTTCAAGATCATCTTCTGTACATAGTATCATTAACCAATGGATTCACAGAATGTTGGCTATTGAGGCTCTAATACTGCGTTAATGAGCGTAGGTACAGTCGCGGTAAAGTCAAACGTCAAAGAAGCTTTGTAACTTTAGTGCCGTTTACATTACGCAATTCAGTTTTTATAAAACTGTCGAGAGAATAACAATAAATTATTATGAAAGTGTTCTAAAGTGATCATCTACTTTTGACGCTGACTTTACATACATAAGCCATGTAAGCCACAGGAGCGGAGCTCAATCTCACCATGATAGGTGATGTTGTGGACGAAGGAGGCAAGCAAACAAAGTTTAGAAGGGAACTGACTCTCAAGTGACGCTGCCGGTACACACGGGCATGTGGTAGTCAAACTAGTAGCTAAGGGCGGAAGCTAAGTCTATTGTCGTTTAACTCTAACAAATGCTCAAGCTTATTCGAACCCACGACCTTCGCCACGGTATCCGACGTATTTTGACTACCTCAGTGATGATACTAGTACCATAGTGATGATACTTCAGTGAACAAAGGTTTTCATGAACAAAGGTTCATAAGGGTTATTTTGCAATTTCCGCCGTGGTTTTCCCAAGGGAGTACAGCATGGGGTTCTTCGAAAAGGGTGCGACGAGATGTTGTCGGCAACGCGCGATTGATACCCCTAGTGTTGCAAGTGTCAATAGGCTACGGTAACCGCTCACCATCAGGTGGGCCGTATGCTTGTTTGCTACCTTAGTAGTAGTTAAATAAAGATTCACCCTTACAGACGTCTACTGTTGTTATACTACTGTGAACATAATTGAAATTTTAATTCACAAGAAGTCATTGTTTGATATTACAAAAGATACATGCAAAGTCAAAAAGGTATTCAAATTCATACCTGCACATGCTCAGCATATAGTAGTCCTTTTAGTATCTGCGTGCGTCGTTTTAGAGCTAGCTGACCGTCCAGAGCACTCTCTAGGAAATGTTTCAGTCGACTGAGGTGCACTGAGTCCGGAAGCACGGATAGGGCCTGAAACCATAGATTAACATTCAATGATGTACACAGATTTACTGTTTTGTTTATTTATCAGAACTAAGGCTTTATTCCGTTCCTCTCAGATTAAGGCTCCTGCCAAAATAACCATAATGACCCAATAATCTCCAAGTAAAATGGCTGTATCATACGGAGATATATTTAATCCATTTGACTATGGAACCCAACAAAGAATTTACTAAAGGGATTCGAAGATTTTTGTTCGGAGCCTGGCTTACCCATCAGGAGCCATTTTGTTATTTTTTTTATGGCGACGCCCTATGAAACTTTTATACATCGATCGCGGACACTCATACGATCAACAAATTACAAAGGTGTTTATATCCTAAAACGTCACGTTACATAGTTATTTGCAAAAAAAGATCAATTTTTGACAGATTCAATAACATGAAAAATTACTTATTAAATGATTTTACGCATTTTCTGGTGCTAGAATAGCTATATTGGTTTAGTATATACCGTATACACTACAAGTAAGTACCTAATTTCGATATCGTTTTGGTGTAAAATCGCTGAGAAAAAGGTAGATACTTATAGAATTAAATTGTTTTTTCAACACACTTGCTAGTAAAGTGACATTTATTGCGTCGTTTTTAGTATCTTAATGCAGCACAAGTGCTTTTTACTGTACATTACCACACAGTTTTATGATAGGTATAATCCCGATTATGTTAAGTTTGTACCTCACTGCAAGTGATATTTGTGTAGACGAAGCATTCTTAATTTAATCGGGTAAAACAGCTTGACAGCGAAACGCTGTCAAAAAAAAAAACTTGCGCGCCATATTTGTTGACGTTCTTATTGATTATTATCAAAAAATCTACTTATAAAAATACAAATCTGGTGTTTTTCCTCACAAGTGTGTTGAAAAACGTAGTATGACACGCGTGTTTTTTTTTTTTATACCACTTAGGTGGCAAACAAGCATACGGCCTGCCTGATGGTAAGCAATTACCGTAGCCTATGGACGCTTGCAACACCAGGGGTATCACTCGCGCGTTGCCGACCCTGAAGAAACCTCTTCACACCCTTTTTGAAGAACCCCATGCTGTACTCCATTGGGAAAACCACGGTCCCTGCCGTGGTTTTCCACTGCTTTTTTTTGCTCACATTCACATTTGCAATAATATTGCATTGATTATTACACTCTCGGCTCGCCTAATACCGCCTCGAGTGTTAATAACCAACTTTGCACACATGTATCATAATGTATTATTACCTTCAATGGCGATATTTTGTCTGCATGTTTTTCCAGTATACTAAGAGCTGTTTCGAGGTCGGGCACGGAGGTTTTCGGGTGTCTCGGTACATTGGCCAGCGGCCCGCTGAGGGCGGATCCCTGCTCCGGGTGCATCAGTATCCTCATTAATATTACGTATACATCTTGATTTGTGTTGCTTGAAGATTCACACACTATTTCACAGTATCTTAGCGCTCTTTCTACATCGCCTGAAATAAAATTTTCAAAATCTGATAAATACTAGGAAATGTGATCAACTATAGTAACATTTGATATACAGGGTGTATTTCGCATGGTAACGCACTCTTCGCGAAAAGGCTACACCTAATGCCACTAATCAAATTGTGAAAGTCATTCACCTCGCTAATGATCGGTTCTAGAAATTGTCATTTTCGAGCGCGCAATGTATTGTGAACACCGCGATTTAAACGCGCGATAACGTTGTGCCTACGTAGTATGTTGCTGACTGCAGGCGAATATCGCCATAAGACACCGTTTCTAGTTTTATTTACATTGCTACTTTTAGTGAAAGTAATGAATTAATAACTTATTTATTTTAAATCTCTTTGGATTAGGTAAGAATAACGATTATGAACAGTCTAAAGTAAAAAAAAACTCTTAATTTTTTTTTAAAAATTTGGGAAAAACCGACGAAAAATTCCAACATGGGGGGCCAGAATCATGTCCTGGACCCATGGTATCCGTTTGTGCGGCGATGTCCCTTACACGCTGTATAAGTATTATATTTAAATAAAATTTATCGAAATGATAACTGATATGATAACACTCGTTTATAAAAAAAAAATTACACACCTAATATTTGTACATATATGGCAAGAGCTTGCTCATGCCTGCCAAGTTTTCCTAAAACGATAGCTCTCTCTTCAAACATGCTGTCAGTCGGGAAATGTACCAAAACTCTCTCAGGTGTGTAATGAGTCGATTTCTCTAAAAACGCTAATAGTTTTGACTTAGTGTGTTGTAACTCCTCCTCTGTAATGTTTGCTTTTTTGTCTGTAATTTTCTCTCTATAAAAATTTACAAGCGCATCGTGGAATAAAGAATTCGTATCGTTCCAAGTATGTATTATGTGTTCTACATAGGGAATAACCAATGTTGCATGTTCTCTTAAAAGGAAATCTAGGATCTTTGGACGGGGCAAGTTTTCTACTTCTACCATATCCTCTGTAAATATTTTTAAGCCTTCTTCAGGATGTTCCTTTAATATCCAGTCGGAAAATTTGAATATTAAATTAATGTGCTCGGATCCTGAAATGAAGACAAAAAATATGTTAAATACAAATTGTACAATAAATACATAGCAGTTATTAATTTTAGTATCCAAAATATCTACACACCAAGTTTTTGCAAATAATTCTTAGTTTCTCGATAGCCCTCCAAACTGGAATCTGATTGTTTGGCATGATCCCTCAGTAGCTGCAGTGCTTTAGTGTGTTCTCCTTTAGTTTCATATAGAATTTTTAGCTCTCCGTATTTCCGATGATGTATCAATGTTTTCTCAGCCTCGTCCAACCGACAGTTATTCAAGCGTAGTAGAGGTGCGATGAATGCATCATTTGTCTAAAACATACGTCAAGTGATAAATACGTACAAACATTTGACATACTGAGCTTCCTAAATCCTGAGTTGGGTATAATCTATCTGACAAGTTGCATCCAAATAGAATCCGAACCAAACTTAATGGCGGCTGTGAAGTGCGCTGCGAGCCGGCACTGCGAAGGTACAGTCATGTTGAATATACCGCATATCTTTGTTTTCGCTACCAAAGAGAATATACATAATCACTATGTTCGCTACTGCGCTGCGTTCCGCGCGATTGTTATTTCTGAGGCAAGCACGTCAGTCAGCTAAGAACAAGTTCAAGGTAGATACCTAACTGATGAGGGATCCGAAGGCACAATCGGCTGCATGATAAAAAGAGTTACCGATGATCATAATTTTATTGTACTAACTGTCCCCCGCGGTTTCTCCCGCTATTCCGGTATAAAATGTAACCTATGTCCTTCTCCATACCATATCTGCGGCTAAATTTCATCGTGATCGGTTGAGTAGTTAAGGCATCAAAACATAACAAACAAACTCACATTCACATTTATAATATTAGTACCTAAGGATTTTTTATATATTTGTTGTAAATATGTATTAAAGAGCTACACCATACAGACTGACTGTATAGGTACTAGGATATAATGACGGGGAATACTCTGTTATATTGGTGCAACTACGGTTTAGACTCAAGTTTAACAAGTTTTCAGTAAATGTTTTTTACGCTCCAATGTTACCACTATATTCAGTTCACTGCGACCCCAATGTTACCACTATATTCAGTTCACTGCGACCCTATTGTTACCACTACCTATATTCAGTTCACTGCGACATGTTATATGGAATTCACTCGGATTCTACTCGGAATTCTATTCAATCAGTGGTCCGCGCGAATCGAAAACGCGAGGTAGTTTATTTAAACGTAATTAATTCAAATATTTTTTAATGCACTGTATAAGTTAGTATATTATTATGCAGGTTGATTACCGCCCGCCCTCAAAACTACCTCTCTGTCGCCAAATACTTACCAGTGTATTCTGGCAGTTGCATTTTAAGACACTCGAGAGGCAGTCGACTTCTAGCCTTATAGGCTTGTTACCAAGTGGCGTAGTGGCCCGGGCGGCACTTTTAGGGGGTGACAAAATTTCACAATAAATAATAATAAAAGGTTCATAAATATTTAGATAAATTCATTCATTTGTGGAATTAGACACTTCCCAAGCCTAGGCTGTTAATTTAACGCCACTGTTTTTACCACTTTCAGCCACAACAAACACAACAAATAACGCTCTATGATAATATTTACCTGCAAATAACACTTCAATAATGTGGTATCGATCAACTCGAGCTGCTGCGCTACGTTCCTTTGACTCCCAGTCCCTTCTTGACTCCCGCTCTGTTCCGAGATAGCACTGTGTCCAATCCATAGCCTTATTTCACTGAGATACTTTATAAGGGCATTCAATGCATTCTCCAAGTCTTTTCCCTTTAATTTAATAGTTCTCACACCATCTATATCTGTCTTGCCGTCCAACATAGGGAACAGTTTGATAACGTCGGCGGGATCAGTGTTCAGTTTCATAAACTCCTTCATTGATTGCGCAAACTGCTTGTTGTGGAATAACTCCAGAGCGTACAACCACTGGATGGAATGTATTTTTTGTTTCTTTTCTTCTTCGGAACAATCTGATAAGCTCTGTTCAAGAATTATTACAAACATTAATAATTCAATATTTTACTTGTATAGAATTGGAAAACTACTGAACTTACACTCAGTAATATACGCATAGTTTCTTTACGATTTTTAATAGACCAAGGCATGTTTTAATTTAGAGCACCACTCGATAACCTTGTATACGAAAAACTACAAATATCAGCGTACTATGTTAATATAATTTCACTTACATTCAAATGGCTAATAATCATGGCTTCTCTCGCTTTTATTTTGCTAGTAAACATGGTTGAAAACTGTCCAAAACAAACTTACGACGATTATAGGAAAAAAGATTTGATCATAGATCTCGATTTGATATACTTTTAGAAATGCAAATAATAAAACTTTTGTGGGTATGTGCACATGTGTTAGAAAGAAAGACAGCGTTTGCAGCCGGCTATTGTCAAGTGCACTGTGCAATACGGGACACACTCGCCCATTCGCCCCACTCGCCGGTATAAATAAACAATATACTTACACAATTAGATAACGTAGTAGTTAGGTATTTGTATGTTTTAAACGCGCGTCCTTCTAAATGGTTATGTTTTTCCTGCTACACATCTATGTTCATTAATTATTTTTTCGTTAACAGTTATTATAACTATTAATTAGTTAGTAGTCAGTTTAGTGATAAGATTACGTGAACAAAGAGCTGATTATCACAACTATCAGGTTGGGTATATGTTTATATTTGTGAATTCTATATAAATGCAACTAATTTGAAAGAAATAAATACCTATATAAATAATCTTTAACAACATTATTAATTCGAAATATTTATATTTTATTTTTCAGTAGATAGGTTAGTGGAAAGTCTATCCGTACAGATAGGTTGCTTATGACGGCCATCTGACGCGGTTGGTTAAGACTCTGGTAAAGATTCCACCTATCGCACCGCAGGTCGTGGGTTCGATTCCCACACAGGACATGCATTTGTGCGCATGAACATGTCTGTATGTCCTGAGTCTGGGTGTTATTATGTATATATTTACAACAACAAAAAGTTGTATATGTATTATATCAGTTATCTGGTCTCCGTAGTACAAGCTCTGCTTAGTTTGGGATCAGATGACCGTGTGTGAGGAATGTCCCAGAAATATTACTAACCTATCTGTACTATGTTTCTTACCACTAACCGTTAGTGAAAAGTCGATTATCAAACCGTATAGATAAATTACACCCACACACGGCACACACTGAACATACATGTATGTTTTGCCAAAGTGAAAACTAGAAACAAACTGCCACACCGAGCGACGTTTTAAGGCGATGATAGCTCAGTGGTAGTGATGTCGGATACCGAGACGAAGGTCCCGGGTTCGAATCCTACAATGGGCTTGAGTTTTCGGTGAAGGAAAACATCGTGAGGAAACCATAGCACGGTGGTAAGGTACTTTGTAGTACCCGCCTGGCTGGCTACCACCCTCAAGTTGAAAATCTGTCGCCAAGCACCTTTCGGTGTGTTCCGATAGCTGCACTTGAGAGCCAGTTCCTTCTAGGCTTTGTGTGCTTACCACCTTCGGCCGCATCATCACTTACCATGGTGAGATTGCGGTCTAACACAGGCCTATAAACAGTAAAAAGAAAAAAAAAACGTCGCTCGGTGTGGCAGTCAGGAGATATGCACAACTAACAGATATTTAGAGAGTTTACAGAAGATTTCATGGAGAAACAATTAAAATAGAACTTGATTAATATGTAAGTTGTAATATATTTAAATATTAAATACGTAGAGTTAACTAACTCGTTGGTCACAAAAACTTATTAATATTAATATTTTGGAAACAAAACCTCAAAAAAGTGTAGTTTAACTACAAGTATTTACACAATACGCTGATATTTTTTAGGTTTTCACACAAACTCACTGTGCCCTTTACTATGAAACAATAACACTAACTTGCCGGTTACATACTAAGTAGGTATGTTAATAAGGAAAATTTAAAGGAAAATATTTAAGCCAATTGGAGAACTGATGTTCATTTTAATATTATAATGCTACAACCAAGTAAGGTTACTGTCAGAAAGTTGTGTGGTGTTATCCATGGTGTTACTCACCGTCAAATCTATTGCTATTTGGAACTGTTTGTCTTTCAACAATTGCTGCCTTTGTTTGGTGATGTCCACTGAGCTGAGACACCACACTTGCCCCACAGACGCTACAAATATTAAACCTCGCTTACATCTGAAACAATTTCACACCATTATATTGCCTATTCTACACTTTGAAATTGAAGGGAATATTTACTGTATGATGATTAATGAATTATCATAAACAGCCATATAAAACAATATATTTTTTTTAAATTGTATAGGCATGTGTTTGACTGCAATCTCACCATGGTAAGTGATGATGTGGCCCAAGATCGTAAGCACACAAAGCCTAGTAGGCACTGGCTCGAGTGCAACTGTCGGAACACACATACTCACATACGGTGCTTGGCGACAGATTTTCAGCTAGAGGATGGTAGTCAGCCAGGTGGGTACTATTGAGTACCCTATCACCGTGCTATGGTATCCTCACGATGTTTTTTCCTACACTAAAAGCTCAATAAACATTATTTTATCAAGGAAGAAGCTTGTCCTACTAAGCCTAAGAATAAATAATGGAACCATTACAAGATGAATAAGAATTTCGAAAAATAAATCTGTATTACATCATACCTATACATCAGCCTTGCTTTGTTGAGTTCAGGTAAGGTCTGTATAAACAAGGCAGGCTCCACCGCCTGCACCACCACTTCATCTTGTAACAAGCCCAGAACGAAGGGTTCATCCCATACTAAAAACAAAATGTTTATCAATTGTTTTATTAATATTAGTTAGAAAAAATACTGTCGAATATGAATCTGACTGTCACACAAGAAGAAGCACCCAATCTTTGAATTTAATTTTCTGTATCATCCTTTAATTCACTGAATCGGGAAATAAGTATGACAATATATGTAGTATACGCATTAACAGCTGTACTGTCCACAAACATGCAATGAAGCATTTTATTTTGCACAAAGTCACTTCTTTGTATTACTAAGAAGTGACTTTAAACCTTATTAGGGTTCCGTACCCAAAGGGTGCTAACGGGACCCTATTCCTACACCTCCACTAAACTTCCGTCTATCCGTCCGCCCGTCTGTCTGTCAGTGGGCTGATGAACCGTAATAGGTAGACAGTTGAAATGTTCAAAGGATATTTACAAGAAACATCTTTAAAGAAACATTCATGTTCATTTTTTCCTTCATGTTCGAGTTTGCCTCGCACTTGGCCGGATTTTAACTATACACTGCTGTTATTCATAAATCCTACAATACCATGATTATACCAGATTTATTAGAATATTGACCTTAACTAGAATAGATTAATAACTAATCATTTGAATTATTTTTTCCTCACCTACTGCAATAGGTGCCTCATTCCATTTAATACTTTTCTTTCCTGCAATAGGAGCCTCATTCCATTCAATACTTTTATTAACTGCCATAGATGCCTCATTGGATTTAATACTTTTCTCCTCTTTAATAATCTTGGGTTCCTCCACGAGAACAGAACTGTTATCCCGTCCCAGGAGGAAGGATGTCTCGGAACACTTAGTTATAGTTGGCTCTAAGGATCTGGAGCTGCCTGTTGGGAACAATTCTTTTGGGTTTCGTGATGACAGCTAAAAATGTAAGTAGGTAAATGAATTATTATTACATTGCTCAGTATCAATAGTTGACTGCAGCAATAGGGATGTTGCCTGGGTAAAAATATAATAATTCTAATTAGTCCATCAGTTAGATTATCAAAAAATATTGGACACATATTTTTTGATTTACCAAATCATTAACAATTGACGAAGATAAAGCATGACTAAGTTCGGGAGTGGGGGGCTCGTGACGTCACTTGTTACCCGACTGTTACTAAAAAGTGTACCACACCGTGACGTCACGCGAAACTTCAACACACGATATCTTCGTATTTTTTTGTTTAATTGACAAAAGAAAAAATATGTGACTAATATATTTTGATAATGTAAATGACAGACTAATTAGTTTTTTCCAGGAAAGTAGCCTATTATATTATACTCAAATTGATTTCTAAATTAAATAGGGACAGGGTACTTACATCATACAGCATGTATTCTGCTTTGAACCCAACACAGATATACTGCTGACCCCAAGCCATGATCTTAGGTACATCAGGTATTGTGAAATCAAATAAAAGTTGCTTAAATTCTCCATTCTTCCCACAATACAATTGCAGCTTTCTTCTAACAGCAACACACAAACGGACAACTGAACTAGATTCTCCAGTCATTAAAGTTGTAGGCTGAAATAGAATTAATGATTATAATGTTAGAGTAGACAAACAAATTGTAAATAATATTAAATGATTTATCCACCAAATCAATATAAAATATAATTAATGTCTATACAAGTGTAGACCGCACAGAAGTGGGTGGATGCAGCAATCAATCTATGTATGTTACAAGAATTAAAAAAGAATATAATTATACTAGCTGTCCCCCACAGTTTCACCCGTGTTCCCAGGATAAAAAGTAGCCTAGGTCCTTCTCCATACCATAGGCTATCTGCATGCCAAATTTCATGAAGATCCATTGAGTAGTTAAAGCATGAAGGCGTAACAAACAAACAAACAAACTCACTTTCGCATTTGTAATAGGTATTAGTTAGGATTGTCAAATTAATGAATTTTTAATTCTTACCGTATTGTCTAATGCAAATAATGAAGCCCCTTTTGTCTGTTCAAATGTTTTTACCATAGGAAAATTGACACCATTTATATTATACGTAGATAAAACTGAGTCAGTCAAACAAAGCAATAAGTTGCTTTCTGTAAATTGAAAACAAAATTATTGTAAAGATAATGTTTTTAGACCTAGCTGGCCTCAATAATTTCAGGTACATGTCCCTTTATGTTATCAGATTTTGAGTTAGATTATTGGTTTTGTTTGGTATAGCTCACATGCGAGTGCTAGGCACTACCTGCAGAATGCGAGAGGGAGAGAGGGTGTTTTGCCATCCTGTACTTCAGGTGGTGACTTGCTTTCTGACAGTCAACCACTGAGTGCAATTTAGGAGTGATCAATAACTTAATTCTGAAGACTTGACAAAAAAGGCATACAATTATTAAGTAGGGCACACCAAATTTTACTACAATACTGATAAGTGCCAATATAATATAGTATTGATACACAAATTATGGTTACCTGGTATAACTTCAATTTGTTGTATAGGTTTTTTACTAAAGTTTTTACAATACCGAAGCAGCTGTAGCTCATACTTCTGGTTTCCATTATTTTCCGATAATAAGTACATCAACAAATGTCCTTGCCTTGTTCCCAGCAACAAATTGTTATCTGAAATGTATTAACTCATACTAAAATGTTTATGTAGTTGATTGGCAATGCTAGTTTTTGAAATTGTTCACCTACTCCATTAGTAGGTGGCAATTATTACGAAATAAGAATATTCCTAATTACAAGAAAGTTATAAGTCAGAATTATGCGACAGGGTTAATCTAAGGTCAGACATTTTAACAGTTTTTGTATTCAGCCATTTCTTTGAACAGGGCAAAAATCTTTGTTTCAACGCTACCTCTGTTCATTGCTGAGATAGACAGCTGCCTCTGACATTCATTGCAGGCTCAGTAAAAGGGCTCAGATTAAAGGGTAAAGATATTTCTCATGATTTTAGTATTTAAATCGCAAATGTTTACAACTGAGGAGTTGGTGTCACACTATCAATTAATTTGGACTCACCATATGCAGCAATTGCTTCTATCTGCACTGTTGCATTAAGTAAATGAGACACTTCATATGCTTCGTGCATGATTGATAGTTATTTATCTGATATTTACAATTTAAAAATATTTATTACTGAAGCCCCAATTATTGTAGCTCCTGTGTAACTGTAACAAAGGTTTAGCTCAACTATATGTTAGACACAGCGGTATTCTTTCTCAATATTATATTTTTAAACAACAACGAACTTAAACGAATATCGAAAAACCAATTTTTAAAACGCATATCTGTCCATTTTTTTAGAATTTCAGATATACAAAATGTACCCTATAGAAGTTGGTACAAAAATATATAGGAATATATTTGACTGACACTGACACTGACATTTGTTCAGTCAGTGTTACATGCTTCTTGATGCTACTCTAGGCTGCATTCCGAATTCGCTCACACCGACCATGCCCTAAACTGATATCACCGTGAGCGCTGTCAAAAGTGACGGTTCATTATTGTTTTCGGCAAAAATCTAACTGAGAGTTAGTGGTAAACGATTTGTGAAGGTAATCTGCAGCGATTAATTGAATTAGTGTATTGTGGAGCTGCTGCTAAGCTCCGTTGATTGTTCAGCATAGATTGGTGAATTATGATTTCTATTTTGCAAAGATACTTTTATGATTTTATGAGAGAAAAAAAATAAAAAACGCGGATATTCCTTTTTGCACACATTTGTATGTATTTTTATCTGACCCGGTGCCCAAAAGAGAAACTAACGACCGCCAGTCTGAAATACTCTGAAATGTCAATCTGTATGCCATTCGCCCAAGAATCTTACTATAATATACAGCGTGTAAGGGACATCGCCGCACAAACGGATACCATGGGTCCAGGACATGATTCTGGACCCCCCTATGTTGGAATTTTTCGTCGGTTTTTCCCAAATTTAAAAAAATAAATTTGAGTTTTTTTTACTTTAGACTGTTCATAATCGTTATTCTTACCTAACCCAAAGAGATTTATAATAAATAAGTTATTAATTCATTACTTTCACTAAAAGTAGCAATGTAAATAAAACTAGAAACGGTGTCTTATGGCGATATTCGCCTGCAGTCAGCGACATACTACGTAGGCACAACGTTATCGCGCGTTTAAATCGCGGTGTTCACAATACATTGCGCGCTCGAAAATGACAATTTCTATAACCGATCATTAGCGAGGTGAATGACTTTCACAATTTGATTAGTGGCATTAGGTGTAGCCTTTTCGCGAAGTTTGTGTTACCATGCGAATTACACCTGTATAAAATTCTTGAATTCGCCATTGATTGTTTGCTCCACCAAATGCGATAGAAGCGCCTTTCTCAGCGGGCCAGATAAGTTTGTGGGACTGTAGGTAACTAGATTTCTGAAACTTCCGATTTTAGTACCCTTTATGTTGGATCTTGAATTATCATTAGCGGGCTTTAATGAGTAATCGGTTACTTTACTGTTACACACTTTATTTTGGTAAAACAATGAGATACAAATTGAATACATAAAATATACTAGGAGCAAAGCACTGCACATTCACTGAGGTTAGAAAAAGGTAATGTCACCGGCACAGACCGGAAACAGTGTTTTATTCGGGGTTCGCACTAGGACGTCTTCACTTCCTGTTAGCTAGTGTGGGGCTCGTGCCATTCCAACACTCCTCCTCACGAGTACTGCACTCACGATAGTCCAAGCCATCCTCGTAACATCAGGTGTCTCGGTCCAGGGATACCTTTAGTCAGGATGTCAGCCTCCATTTCTTGGGTTGGTTTGTAGTGGACACTGACTATCCCTTGTTGCACGCATTCCTTAATGAAATGCTGTTTAATTTCGATGTGTTTGGACTTCCCACTGATGACTGGGTTGTGGGAAAGTGTCTGGGCAGCCTGATTGTCACTGTAAATAACAACATTTTTAGTATTAATGCCTAGATCACTAAACAACATTTTTAAATGTATAGCCTCCTTAGCGGCTTCAGTTAGTGCTATATATTCAGCTTCTGCTGTTGATAGGGCCACACATCTTTGTTTCTTGGATTCCCAACTGATGCAACCGTTTGCATACTTGAAACAATAGCCAGAATATGACCTTCTGTCTATTCTGCAACCAGCCCAGTCTGCATCAGCCATTCCATACATTTCTTGATTTGACTTGGTGTAACAAATACCAATATTCATTGTGCCTTTTAAGTACCTTAAAATGCGTTTTGCACACTTGAAATGTTCTTCATTATAAGCATTATTGAACTGTGACAGGTAGCTCACTGAATAAGCTATATCTGGGCGGCTTGCTACTGACAGATACATCAATGTCCCAATTAAATTTTGGTATGGGATATTCTTGTCACATTGTTCAGATTTTTCAAGCTTTAAGTATGGTTCAATTGGTGTACTCACTGGTTTGCAGTTTTCCATATTAAATTTTTGTAATGCCTTTTGAATATATCTTTGCTGAGTTATTTTTAATTTATTATTTTCATAATTTATTTCAAGGCCAAGTATATATTTTAATTTTCCAATATCTTTCATTTCAAAACACTTATTTAGTTGCTTCTTTAATTTATTTAAAAAGTTTTCATTTGAATAAGCTATGACTAGGTCATCCACATATACAGCAAGTATCATTTTATCCATGCCTTGTGTCATTGTATAAATACATGGATCAGCTGTTGATGCTTTGAAATTCATTTTCTTGAGTTCATGGTCTAATCTGTAGAACCATTGACGACCAGCTTGCTTCAAACCATATAGGGCCTTTTTTAATAAGCAAACTTTTTCACCATTTATCATATTTATATCTTGTAGCATACTTCTGGCTTTGTTAAATAACTCTAAGTTTTCATTTTCACTTTCATCTAGCATTATCTTTGTGATATATTCTTCTAGATTTTCAGGCTTTTTCATTATGATTTTTTCATTTAAGTCTCCATTTAAATAAGCAGTAGTAACATCCATTTGATGAAGTTTTAAATCATGTTCAACCGCATATGCTAATAATGCTCTGATTGAACTTGGTTTTGCTACTGGAGCATATGTTTCATTGTAATCGATTCCAGGTCTCTGGGTGAATCCACGAGCCACCAATCGTGCCTTTTTGGTTACCTTGTCATCTGAGCCCAATTTTTCTTTCAATATTATTTTATAGTCCACTATATTTTTTGAGTTCTCCTCCTTTCTTTGTATTTTCCATGTACCATTTTTTATATGTGCTTTTATTTCAGCTTTTATTGCCTCTTGCCATTCATCACTGTGAACATCGCTGTCTTCTACTTCTTCACATAAATAAGAGCATTCATCTGTACCTTTTAAATCATAATCCTTGGACCATACAGGAGGTTTTATTGTTCTAACTGGACGGCTACTTGTGCTTGCCTCCATTTGCTCAATGTTGCATTTATTTGGCTCTTCTTGATGATGTATAATTATATTTTGTGGATTTGTTGTTCCAGGTGTGACAACATCACCGTCATCATCATATTCACTAAATGAGTGCATACTATCATCATCACTTTTCTCAGTTTGCTGAGAAGTATAAGGCTGAAAAGAAGGATGCTGAAAAGATATGTTATTAGTAGTTATCTTCTTTTGTAGTGATTTGTTTTTATTTTTATTAACATTTTGTTTTTCTGTTTCAGGTTGCTTGGTGGGCAGGTTCAGGTAATCTGTTACATTGTCTTTTTGATAATACATTTTTTCATCAAGAACTTTTACATCACGGCGCACAATAACAGTATTTTTCTTTGGTAAGTATATTCTATATGCTTTACTATACTTTGCATAACCAACAAACACACCTTCACTTGCTTTTGGTGAAAATTTACTGTGCTTTTTCTGTTTGTTGAGTGTGTATACTTTTGATCCAAATATGTGTAAATGTTTTACAGATGGTGTGCGGCCAACCCATCTCATGTATGGTGTCTCTCCATTTAAGGCCTTTGCGGGACATCTATTCACAATATAATTTGTAGTGGCTATGGCTTCAGCCCACAATATTTCAGGAACTTTTGATTCAATCATCATACATCTGGCTTTTTCAACTAAAGTTCGGTTTTTCCTTTCTGCAAGGCCATTTTGTTGTGCTGTGTATATAACAGCCAATCTCCTTTGAATGCCATTTTCTTTTAAATATTGATCAAAATCTTTATTGCAGTATTCTGTACCATTATCTGACTGTATGTACTTTATTTTCTTTTCAGTAAGCCGTTCAACTTCCTTTTTAAATTCCTGAAATTTTTCCAATGTTTCAGATTTATTTTGTAAAAAATATACATAGCAATATCGGCTGAAATCATCAATAAAGGTTAGGATGTATCTTGAGCCACCAATGGTTGCCTGCGGCATGGGTCCACACAAATCAGTATGTATAACCTCCAAGACTTGTTTTGTTTTTATTCCTTGATTTTTAGGAAAAGGCAATCGTGACATTTTTCCTTGAATGCAGCTTTCACAATTGTCTAAAACATCATTTTTATTCAAGTCTAAACCTGACACTAGGTTGTTTGATGACAATATTTTGATGTCTTTTTCATTCAAATGAGCTAGTTTTTTATGCCATTTCATTATATTATTTATTGAAACATTATTTGCCTGCTCTTTTTGCATGCCTTGAAATTTTGTCAGATAGATGCCATCCTTTTCATCTGCTGTCATTATGGTTTTTCCATATTCATCTTTAATATAGGCTTTATTTTTTGTGAATAAAACAGTATGGTCTCTCTCAGTTATGCGAGCAACTGACAACAAATTTGTTGATAACTCTGGTACATAAAGAGTATTATTTAATTTTATTTCAGTATTACTGTGATATAAAGTAACTGTTCCTGTACCTTTTATTTGGGCACTGTGATCCGATGCCAATTTCAGCTTTCCTTGTCCTGGTTCAATGTGCTGGAATTTTTCAGAAGATCCAGTCATGTGCGATGTGCACCCACTGTCCAGACACCATACGTTATCTGCAGTAGCATGAACCATGTTAGCTGATTGCTCTGAAATGAAGAAATTTCTGTATGAACTATTCTTTTTATCATTAAAAGAACTTGAACTTTGGTTCTTGTTCCGAGACCAGCACTTGGACGCTTGATGTCCTATTTTATTACACACTGTGCACTTTTGCTTCTTTTTAGAATAATATGCGCTTTCAGTTGGTGCATTATTTTTAGTATCTCGTGTTCTTGCTTGGCTTTCTTCTATGATTTTTATTTTAAGCTCTTCCGGTGAAGGTAATTTATCCCGTGTTTCAATGGCTATCCTGAAATTTTCATATGACATTGGTAGGCTGTAGAGAATGATGATGCTAAGCAACTCATTGTTTACATTCACCTCCATATTTTGTAGCCTGTCGACACAGTCGAAAATGGCTGACATGTGATCCAGAATATCATCTCCATCGGACATTTTCTTTAGGATCAATTGTTTTAACAATGCCGCCTTTCTGGCGGGACCTTCACTCTGATATATTGTTTTTAATTTTTTCCATATTTCGGATGCTGATGTGCAACATTTTACTTGCCGTAATTCCGTAGGCGATATCAAAAGGAAGAGCTCCGAGCGCGCAAGCATGTCCTTTTCTTTATCCGGACTTGTTTCATGTATCGTTGCCCATAATCCATTTTTAACTAAAACAGCCTGGGCTTGTATGACCCATGTGTCGTAATTATGGCGGCTGAGCAATTCGATACGATATTGTGAAGTAACCGAGGTCATAGTGATAACCACGCTCTGCTACCAATTGTTGGATCTTGAATTATCATTAGCGGGCTTTAATGAGTAATCGGTTACTTTACTGTTACACACTTTATTTTGGTAAAACAATGAGATACAAATTGAATACATAAAATATACTAGGAGCAAAGCACTGCACATTACTTTTTCTAACCTCAGTGAATGTGCAGTGCTTTGCTCCTAGTATATTTTATGTATTCAATTTGTATCTCATTGTTTTACCAAAATAAAGTGTGTAACAGTAAAGTAACCGATTACTCATTAAAGCCCGCTAATGATAATTCAAGATCCAACACTTTACTACCTTTTTTTCAAATCTTTACTGTGACTTAGTCCAATTTCTTTGAATGTGACCATATGTGGCAGATTTCTGCATTTGGGCATATTTGGCTCCTAAATTTTATCTCTGGCAGAATAAACTGACGATTTTAAAAAGTAGCAGAATTTGGCAATTTCGAGGAAAACCTTATTATTTTTGAAATGCAAATAGAAAACTTATATTTATATAGGTATAAAGTCTTATTATTTCCTTTATTTTTTTATGACTTATTTACCTTTTGACTCATACCAGTTTCCCGTTTATTCTTTTTTAAGTAGTTTTGTATTTAAATTCTCTAAGTCATCAATGGTAATAAATCAATAATTAAGATTTTCTTATTAACATAAATGATCGAGCTTCGAATATTTTTTGTTTGTCTATCACCTTATTCCATTTTGGCGTTTAATGTGTGCATACATAATGAAGAGAAAATACGAACGATCGTATGAGTGGGAACAAGATCTTATGCTTTCTTCTTTAATTTTCAGAGCTAAGGAGGATCCTGGTGTTGCATTTTGCAATATTTACTCATTCCCATTTCTAAGGACGCAATATTAAAATGATGGCATTTTCTGGAGTAGAGTTTGGCAGATTTTTTTGCCAGTGTCGGGCAGATTCACCATTTTTGAGATGGTAACCCTGGTGTTATGGCTCCTCCACACGTTGGCTGAGAGCAGGCAAGCGCCAAGTTTTGATGCCCCTCTGGCTTGGCATGCCATGCCATGGCTGGCTAGTCATCGCACTTGTCTAGTTGGCCGCAGGCAGTGGGCAGTCGCCTGCACTTGACCAACGTGTATACGGACGGACATTTCCATTTGTCATGGCTTGCGGCCGCTCGCCTCGAGACGCCTCACTTCGGACAAGTGTCGGTTTTGCTTACGTTTTGCTGCACATATCAATAAGACATCAAGATTTTATAGTAGTATCTTCATTTAGGGTTGCCATCTGACCGGGTCTCCCCGGATTTGTCCTAGTTTAGAGGGCGTCCGGGGTTTCATTTTTAGTCCGGGTTTAAAAGTTTTCAAGTCACAACAACCTAAACTATTTTTTATTTTACTGGGTACCTACCTAATATATAAAAAAACACTGTTAACATGTCCGGGTTTCATGTACCAAAATCCTAACTAGCTAACTGTTTTATGATAGTTTGAATATTTGTGCCTCAATCATATGAAGGGCTGTACGGATTTGGATGAAATTTGGCACACAGAACATGTTCTGGATTAACACATAGAATAAGTACTTTTTATCCCGTGAAAACAATGGATCCCGGGAACGTGGGTAAAACCGTTCGGGCGGAAACTAGTTATCACATCACATCTCTATCTATCTCTGACTGCACTTATCTTATTCTTATGTAATTTTAAAGAAACTCTGGCAGAACCATAGTCTGTAATTTTTCACCAAGGTATCTCAAGAACTAGAGCACCTAGCGCTGTTTGCGTATAAACGTTAAATTGACAAAATTAGTCGCCAAATCATAGAAATTAAAGCTCTTGCGTTTGTCACTCAAGTAACACCTAACCTGATAGCCATAGCACGATGAGTAGGTAGCTGACTGGTGAACGATCTGATGATGGAGCTGGAACGTCGCCACAGGATCTCCGCAGTAATCAACGTAGACCCCTGACGGGACGCACGGAGTTTTGGTCTTGTTATTATTATAATAGATATTGATGAGTAGGTATTTGACTTCAATACTTTAATTTTATGTTGAGATACAAGTGATTTATAGTTTCAATTGTGTGAATTTTTATTAAATCATAACCACAATTAAAAAAATATTATTTCTATGCCGTGACAACCCTACGATAACAAAGACAGCCTATCGCAATGTTCTTCTTACAGCTACATTACGGAAAAAAAGCATTGGGGCTTAAATTGAAAAAACGATTTTTTATTTGAATTTGTTTGCTACCTAAGAAACCGGCCAAGTGCGCGTCGGACTCGCAAACGGACGGTTCCATACAATATTAACTAACAACAAAACAACAATGAAAACAAAATACCAAAAAAGACGTTTGTTGTATGGGCGCCCCTCTTTAATATCATTTCATTTTTAGGGTTCCGTACCCAAAAGGTGCCAAACGGGACCCTATTACTAAGACTCCGCTGCCCGTCCGTCCGTCTGTCTGTCTGTTAGTGGGCTGTATCTCATGAACGGTAATACGTAGACAGGTGCAATTTTCAGAGAATAAGTATGTATTTCTATTGCCGCTATAATAACAAATCATAAAAATTAAATCAAAGAAGTCTTCTTTTTCATGGCAAAGTTGAGTTAGTTAATATTATACGGAACCCTCCGTGTGCGAGTCCGACTCGCATTTGGCCGGTTTTATTATTATTTGTTGTTTTAGTGGCAATAAAAATACATATTCTCTGAAAATTTCAGCTGTCTACATATTACTGTTCATGAGATACAGACTGGTGACAGACAGACGGACAGCAGTCTTAGTAATAGGGTCTTTACACTTTGGGTACGGAACCCTAAAAAGCGAGATACAAGCTGCAGTATCCAAAGCCTAATGTCGTTTGTTTGTTTTATATATTACAGCAATTTTAAAATTCGTCAATTAGCTAGTTAGTTACCTTAGCAGTAGTTAATAAATAGGTACATTAAAAGAATTATGAAAAGTGTAAGGAAGAATAAAGCATATTGTAAACACGGTAGATTCGAATTAAATTGGACTAGCTCTTATTTATAATGAACACAAGGATCATCTCTTTTTCCATTGATCAATTGGTAGATGCAACAAGATGCGCCTTCTTCTGTACAATATTTGTGAAGTTTAGCAATGAACATGAAATAAAAGGCCAACATTACTATTCATTTAATATTTACTTTTATAATTATGTTATTTTCATTCATAACTAACAACGATATGGGTGTTACGACATATTCAAATTCAGTAAAACAAATATTAAAACAAAATACAAATTTCACTCACTATTAAATTTAATTTTACAGTAATAGTATTAAGAAACTCCTTTTTACTTTTAATAATTTATATAAGTCATAACTCCATTTCGATCTATGCATTTCAAATGGAAAATTCTCATGTATTAAATGTGCACGTAAATCGTGGAAGTGAGAATTCAGTGGGATAAGACGTTCATTAACATCGCTTCAATCATTCAGGTCACTAGTAATGTCTTAAACTTTTTACACAGAGGGTCTTTAGAAGCAACGTCGATTAAAAAATTCATTTAAGATAAGACCTTAATAAAAATATGCATATCTAAACTACCGTGTGTTGGTACGGTGAATCCGCTGGTGGTGGTGCAGTGACTCCAGCGGGTGCCGAGTGCCGACACTGTGCATGTGGCCCAGTACCGCAGCGCTCGCCGAACACCGCCCAATCCGCTCTCCACCGCACACCGCCCACGCTCACCCATTACTTACTCGACCAACACTCATACCATAAACATTATTATAATATATTTACACGAATTATAAAGGTGTTTCAGCAAATCAATAGCCTTAATGACGACAACTAAGCTCCACTATGTGTGATTTGAAATCGATGCGCCGAGCGCTTTACTTAAAATACAATAATTTATAAGTAATTAGTAGAATATTGGTTCGTAATAATAATATAAAAGTCAATAT
>OX596257.1:8449228-8607262 GCA_951394255.1 Polyploca ridens
GTAGATAATTTGTGTATATAAACTGTTAATAAGAAAATATGTGAATAGTTACAGTTAGTGTACATTTTAGGGCGTACTCTTTGCTTGTGTCACTTCATTACACCCTATAATATAAAGATTGGCAAAACAGCTCTATAACAGAAAAACGCGCAACAGTTTACAATAACAGTTATTGTACAATACCACAACAGGATAATTCATTATTAAAAAACAGCCGTTATTGCCATCACTACTCACTATGCGTCAACCATCCGGCTGACCGCAGGATGCGTCAAACCGTCGTGGTTTGCGGTATGATCGACTCCTTTTTAAGATGGACGTCGAAGAAGTCGCAACTATTTAATATATTTACGCGCGTTATATAAAGAAAAATAAGTAGAGAAAATTGTACTGGGTGCATCCTTATTTGCAAACACGAAATGAGAGCAAACATTTTGAAATATTTTTTTGGATTCACTAGAATAAGTCTGAAAACTTTTGAAGAACTTTTAAGCATTTTAAAAACTAGCATAACAAAGAGAAACACAAAATTTTGCTAGATTAGAATTATTTCATACTTTTTAGTGGATTTTGAAGTCGAATAAACTTTTTCAAATAAAATTTTTGTATATTTGTTTGGAAGCCCTAACTTAGGCTAGGTTAGGGCTTCCAAACAGAGCTTCAGTTTCTTTTAATAATAAACGTTTCTGCAACGAAATCATCATAAAATCATATACGTATCAACTATGACTATGACATGTTTTCTGCATCTCGTCATGTAAGAGGAAGCTTTTGGCTTGAATGGAAGCGTGATGTTCAGTCGTTTTCGCGGACAGTGCCACACGATCGCATAAAGACATAGTTTTTTAGTTTATTAGTGTTTACTAACATAGGCATAAGTGTTTATACTCACAAAAAAAGTTTTTCTATAAATATTTAATCATTTATGTTAGTTTGTAAGGTATATCTATGGGCCACTAGTAGCCTGAAATACACGGATAATTATTATTGATTATTATTATAACAACCATCCGGCTGTCTGTCAGTCGGGCCACAGAGCTCCGAGCGACCGGTGCGGTTGGACGGCAGCCACATCACAATGCGTATAGAAACTATATTTTAGTACATATTTTGATTGCGGTCAACCGGATGGCTAACCGCATTGCGGTGAACCGCATAGTGCGTATGTACCCTTAGGTCTCGTCATACATAGCTTTGTCTGAAGTAAGGTGATAGCATTTATTTTTGATTGCGATTCATTTAAACAACTTAATAAACCACACTATCGGGTCAAAAATTAAAAGTAACAAATATTTACAAGGTTATTGGTTAGAAAACAGGTATTAAATATTGATGATATGATTTAGTTGTAGACGAATACGAGCATGGAGGGTGCCTCGCTGCACTGCAAGTTTGTTTCTGCAGTTATGATCAAATTTAGGAGGACATTACTACAAGCCAATTCAATACAAAACAAGGTTTATTCCTAATTCCAAAAATGCCAAACGCGCGCGGCCTGGCGGTAATGTCCTCATAAACTTAGTAATGCTGCGTAACTGATAGTGATAAGAAACAAACTGCACACAGAATCGCACGGTACGAATGCACACTGAACACCAACAAACAATTTGCGGTAAGAAACAGCGTAAACCGATTAGTTATGTGTGACTTTCTAGTTGTCAAACATGCCAAAGTCTTTCATAAACTCATAGCTAACGACACTAAATGCCTTCATTATCTATCTACGTGAACGAATTCATAAATAAACTATTTTGTGTACTTAAAATAACATCAAAGAAGACTTGAAGGCACTTAGGGATTGTCTTCCAGCAGAATCTTACTCTAATGCGCTGGTGGTCAGTGGCAGTCTTGGGCATGGTCATACGCTCCAACATGAACTGCAATGACGCGCGCGGTTTAATAAATTATACACAATATCACCACATTCAACCCACAAAACATACCATTGATATAAATTGAAAAAGTTTATGTTTACATCGAGACGCCAAAGATTTATTTGTTACTACGCACGCACTATCTCTATTGAAGATTAGGCTCAAATGCATCAAATAGACAAGCCATCTGTATACTACTAAGGCAGCAAACAAGCGCACGGCCCGCCTGATGATAAGCTGTTACCGCAACCTATGGACGTTTGCAACACCAGGGTTAGAACTCGCGTGTTGCCAACCCAGCGAAAATCTCTTCACAACATTTTTGAAGAACCCCATGCTGTACTCCCTTGGGAAAAGTACGGCGGGGAGCTCATTCCACAGCCTGAGCGACCGCGATAGAAAGCTCCTTCGAAACCACATAGTACGAGACTATTTTGGTTCCAATGTGTGAGGATGGACTCTCCGTCGATGGCGAGAGTTGTGATGGTAGAAGGTAGCTGTGGGCATCAGCCCCCTAGACAAAGTACAATGTATGAGATTAACATAAGGATACGCTAGATCCTAGCGTAACCAAATGTCAATCTCATACATTTTGTAACGTTTCTATTCGCGCAAACGCAACGAAATGTACTTTGTCGAGGCCTACTGGTCAAACAATTCTTCAGAACACTGTCTGATGTACAAGCGGTAGAACACACATATGAGGCAGTCTCTCCTCAGACTAAGGGGCTCTAAACCGCTTGCGATCGGGATCGTCGATAATTCTAATAGTGCGAGATCCGGTTAAGAAATATATACCCTCATCTGTTATTTATTAATGATAAAAAGTATATATCGCGTACCGATAATGTTAAATAAGTAAAATTTTATATGAATTTATTCCATCTACTTCCCCGATTGGATCAATCTAGCATAGGTGTATACCTATGCTAGAAGATATTTATATAACAGCTACGGTGTTCCCCTGTCTGTCGTAAAAGGCGACTAAACGGGGCTTTTGGGGTCGTGGGCAATTAGGGCGGGGGCTCTGTGCGCCCAGAAGCGACCCCAAGGAGGACGATGGGTCGATGTGGTCACGACTCATCGTGCCATAGCACAGCGAGGGTGGTGGGGGGAGGTATCACACTTCCCCCGGGACGAGCTATCTTAACGACGCGCGTGGAGGGGTGAGCAGGTACGCTTTCAACACGAGAGCCCGCCCCCCTCTACAGCGCAGATGGCGACCACCGTGGGGTTTTAGCCGGTACAAGTCCGGCATAACCTGGCCGCAGCCCCCGGGGCGGTCGGGTATCCTATGGGGTTTTCCCCACGATAAAAAAAAAAGTATACTATTTATCATAAATAATTAACAGATTTAATTTCTTAACCGGATCATATACCATAATTACATTTCGCTGAACGGAGTCAAAAGGCCCAAGCTGATATCCAGGTGCACCCGCCTACAGATGACAGCAGTACTCCATATGGGGGCGGACTTGCAACTTTAGAATTGCAATCTTAGCCCCAATGAGAAGAACTTTATCACTCTATTAAGCACACCGAGTTTTTTGGATGCCTACGGATGATGACTCCGGAACAGAACGTCGCCGTCGCTAGAAATATCGACGCCAAGGAACCCGACACTTTTCGTGATTTTGAATTGTGGAGCCACAGCAAATGGAGGTTTTCTTAGCAGGTAACGTGCGCGCTTGTGTCTGAGTGGGTTTGAAATGGACAAGGTTTAGTCGAGCCCAATGGATACTCTCGATTTCAGACAAGTGTCGTTCGCGGCTTTCCTCTACTATGGAATAGGGTATATTTGCACAGCCTATGTAATAAGCGTCCACTGTACTGTCTTCCCCATATCAATAATTGCCGTCAATGGACTGCATAGCATAGATGGAGGAACAGTGTTGGGAATAACACGGAGCCTTGCGGGACACCAGAATTAATGTCCATGATAACGGAGCAACTACCGTCAACAACGGCTCTTATGCATCGGCCAAACAGAAAACTGGTGACCCAATTGCATAATCCCTCGGGAAGCCCGTATGCTGGTAACTTCGTTAGAAGACCCCTATGCCAGACCCAATCTCACCCTGAATTTCAATGGCGAGTGACCAACAGTGTGTAATAATAATAGTCTACATAATTATTCAATAAGAATTATTTCATATTTTGTAGCTACTACACAAATTACGTAGCTATAATATTATGTAATATTGTTTTTTTGTAGCTTACCTTTGCCCATGGGTGACTTTTAATTTGTGGGAATTTAAATTCTGTGTAGTTTGGATTCATCTCTCGAATTTGTTCTCGTGTGGGTGTACCGAGTACCTGTAAATAAATAATAATGACTTGAATAGATTAGGTTATAATTACTTGCCCTGCTACTTTATTCAGAATCACTCTCAGGTAATACGGTAAATTTTTATATCAATAGACTAACATGCTAAAACAGCCACTACTTATTAAATATAAAAAACTATAGTTTATACGAAGTTTTGTATGAAATAGAATTCTTAAATTTACAAAATATCTGATGATTCCGTGTGTTTTTAGAAGCTGTAAACACTGATTAGTAAACACTAAGGCGCCGATCCCACAGAGAGAGTTCTAGAGCTCGCGTTCCGTGTTCACTGTAATCTATTTGGCGCCTTTGATCCTTTGATCACAGCACACAGAGAACGCGGCGTTCAAGAGAACGCGAGTTCTGTCGGAGTTCCTTTCTCTAAAGCTGGCAGGCTGAGGTGACACGTTTGAGCTATCACTGTCTAATTTACTGAGTGACACAAGGCATAAAGGACAATGGGCATTCTGGCCCATGAAGCGGCCACTAATGAAACTAAATTAAGGCCAATGAGACGAGATAAAGAATGTAAACAAACTTTTGCTTGCCATGTATATAATTACACCTTTTGGTACGGGATACTAATTACATTTAATGTTACTAGCGGATCATTTCATAATATCTCCAATTATTTCTTAAATCTTCAATACTCTATAACTTTTATTTTTTCCAAATACACCACAGTAATAAGCTCTCATATTTTTGATAATATATATTATTGGCTAATAGAAAACAGAAATTATTGCTAGCCGCCAATGGGACAAGCTCCCTACAAATTGCCTATTTTCCTTTAGAACTCTAGACTGCTCGCTCGCTGTGTGTACAGCAGTGAACGCGGAACTCAAAACTCGGAACTCTAAAACACTCTGTGGGATCGGCGCCTAATCAGTGTTATTTTTGCAAATTGCCTATTGATTTCCCAGCGAAAGCCTTCAGATCATTGTTTATTCAGGTTGATTTTTAGTGAACAGCTGAACTTTCAGGGTTGATAGTACTCATTAATACAAACCACTTTTAATATGGGAATACGCAGAAAGCGCAAAAATCAGCGGTTCCATGTATTTTAGTTGAGTAGGTATTCAATTTTTTTATGGAACTAATGTTTTTTTGTAACTTGAGCTTTCGGTAAAGCAATAAATCGTGAATGAACCAAAGCCTGACTACCACTCTCAATGTTGAAAAGCTGTCGCCGTGCACCTTTCTGGTGAGTTCGGGCAGCGGCACTTGAGAGCCGTTTCCCTTCTAGCCATTGTACTTACCACTTCGGCCACATCATCATCAGACACAAGCCCATTCACAGTATTAATAAAATCTCTACATTCAAAAGACACGAAGTGAATAGGTAATGTACTGTGTTATAATATGAATAATTGCAAAAATAGTAAATACCTTGATGATCTCAACAAGTTGGTCGACACCAGAGTCGCCCGGAAATATCGGTTGACCCAACAACAATTCTGCTACTACGCAACCAGCGCTCCATACATCTGTAACATGGAAAATCAACGATTGAGGAGTTAAAGCATGTGGCAACAAAATAACGAGAGTAATACAAAATCTTATATTGAATATTACAAAACCAAATACAGATTTAATCCGTATTTTAAAACGAAAACCAAAACTTAAGTCTCAAGAATAGATTGTGTTAATCCTAAATAAACATTATTAAATCATATGTATAGGGGTCCAAATTATATTTTTTTCGACTCAACTCAAAACGAATCTTCAAACAAACAATGATTGACTGTCTAGATCAGTGTTTTTCAATCTTAGTCGGGGGGTCGCCGGCAGAAGGAAAAAGGCAAGGTAGACTTCGCGCAAGCGGGCGTCCATCTTACCTCGTACTTAGTTGCAAACCTCTCGCGGCTTCTTGCAGACTAATAAGTAAAGGTATCAAAATAAAGAATATCAATATCGTAGTCTTTTAATTTATAAATTCTTTGTCTGTCTGACGACCCCCTTGGTCGCCAAAATTTTTCAACCTGTAAAGGGGTCGCGAAATCAATAAGATTGAAAAACACTGGTCTAAATAATACATACCTAAGAGTTTTTTATTGAATCATCCATCACTTACCAATTTTGGTAGTATAATCTATGGCGCCAAATATAAGTTCAGGAGCACGGTAGTATCGCGAGCAAATGTAGGAGACGTTAGGCTCTCCGCGGACGAGGTGCTTAGCGGAGCCGAAGTCGCAGAGCTTCAGTACGCCGGTTTTTGGGTCGAGGAGGAGGTTTTGTGGCTTGATATCTCGGTGGCAAATACCCAGCGAGTGGATATACGCAAGGCTTCTGAACAACTGGTACATATACAGCTGCAACACATATTATAGGGTTATGACTCATGTTGAACCTTACATACCGTACCGTACATACATACCGTGGTTATACGTATTGGAAAACAGAAAATTATTATAACAAAGTGGAAAAAAATATAATATTCAAAATGATAAATTACGTGTTTTCTCCATACATTCCAGTACAGCGGTACTCAAAAGTGGCGTCACAATCGAGTATCAATTTGTATGGGGCGTTTTCGACGCTCTCTTCTCTCTCATTTCTGACTTTTGTAGTGCTCTAATTGCAATTGGTCCCATGTAGACATTTGATCCCACCAAAAAAACATGATCGATTGACATCATAAAAAAGTATTCATGAGCCTATTGGATATTTCATATTCACAAAACTTTGCTAAATCAGTCGCAATCAGTGAAACTTACCTTTATAAAACTAATTGGTATGGTTTGTTCGTCTTTGGAGTAGTGACGTGCAACTTTATACACAGTCTCGGGTATGTACTCCAGCACCAAATTCAGGTACACTTCGTCTTTCTGCAATATCATTATTAGTTCCAAAATGTACACATTAACACCAGTCCTGTTGGTATACAATACACATTTCTGACAAGAACTTATTGATACGTAATGATACGATTGAGCTATGTTCCGCTTGAATGCATCTAAAATTTAAAACTAATATTTTCAGTGCATTTTAGCAATTGTATATCACAAATTAAATATCTTTTCAGTGCAAAATCATCAAGCAGAACGCAGATCAATGTTCACCATTACACATTGAGCGTGTGAATTGATCGTATGTAGTTTATGGGTATAATAAATTATGGATTATAAAAATATTACCACAAATACGGCCATGGGAAGCATTACTTGACTGAAACTTGTATATTTACATTGATTCCACCGATGCTTTATATATTTTTCTTTTATATACTTTTAATTAAATAAAATAACAAAAAACTCAAAAACCCAACACAAAATGTTTGCTTATGGTTGATTATGTTTGCTTTTTTGAATAAAAAATACATTATATACAAAAAAAAACAATTAGTTACGTAACTCCAAATGGTTAATTTTGGAGACTTAGCAAATTATATTAAAGTGGACGATTAGGTTTCAAATTTGGCCATTTTTTAAAGAGTCTTGGCTGTGTTTGTTACAACACACCATAACAGCTTACCTTAGAAGTTGAAGTAAGACAGGGAATGATTTACAATTATTTGGAAAAATAAATATAAGTGCGATATCATACTCCATATTCAGGATAGTTGTATGAAACAGACATTACATACAAGTTACAACTGATACTCTAGAATGCGTCATCCATCATTCATGTATTTCATAATATCTCTAGTTTTAGAAAGCTTTTATTTATTTACATATATGGTTCCAGGAAAAATACGTATGTATGAGCGATAAATGTACACCTCGTAGGTTCTCAAAATAATTGTATGGAATAGATTATGAAATAATTCAGTTAAACAAATGTCATTACATACATACCTACAATGTCGCCTAGATGGCCTAGACCAGTGAATTAGTTTGGGTTATTGCCACTTCTCTATGCAGCCACTCAAGGTTGATTTGGGTTAGGTCGACTGAACCAGATAATTGACTACACAAAAACATGTCTGCTTATTTTGTAACAAAACGTTTCGTATTTTATACATAAATATTTTTATCATTTGGGCATCGATATCGAACATAAAAAAGAACAATATTTTTTTTATTAATTTAAACAAGTGAGTGCAAATAAACCACGTTTAAGGCAATGAAACGCAAAGCTATCTGACAAAAGAAAACCAAAAGAATAAGCAAGCAGCAGTTAGGATTGAACAAACAAAACTTATATGGCTTATATTATGTATATCGTTTGACTTGTATAATGATAGCAATGGACGAACATAGTGGTGGGCTTTGGCTTGTTCAGATGTAAAAGCTCATATGACTGATATATTATAGCACGTGGCGTGAAAAGATTTGCTCTCAATTAGATATGCACAAAACTGCTTGACTGGCCTTCAAGTTACCGAGCGATATTATAGCAAGCTAATTGAATTTTACTCGAAATTTTGTCATAAAATATAGTTCGGTAACCTTAGCCACATTTGATAGACCTAAATTGTGCGTTAGCACACTAGCGCAACAATCTTATTGGTTCATAAACATACTGCGACATCAAGAGACTGCATTGCGTTTAACATTGAGCTCACTGCCGCGGGCACTGCCGCCTTCCCCCAAATAAAACACACAAATAACACGAACCTTAATAAAATGTACGTACTAACCAAATATGCAATATAAAAATAAAAGCCTGTTGTAATTATTTTAAAGCAGACTGAAAAGAGATATCTCATGAGGGTTCAAAGTACATATACAATTACTTTAATATATTAGGTGTTACTTATAATAAATAAGGTGACAAGGTAAGGAACAAAAATTGCTTTAATGTTTAAAAGACATTATGCAATGCACAAATATGTATAGGGTCATGCTGGCATGCCTTAGCTTTTAGTAAAATATGTTTAAATAAATGAAATTAAAATATAAACAAGTATTTTAATGCTGAACTCAATATTTATTTGGGCCGGTGCAATAACTATATACACTCGTTCTATGCAAACTTTCAATCGGTTCATTCACATTTAATTCTTTTCTACACATATCTTTTTTTTCAATTTGTGTGAATGTGTCACACAATTCATCCATATCTTCTGCTCCCGTACCTCATATTACACATTCTTTTAATGATATGCCTTTAATCCATCCTCATAAAAGCATAAGCATATCCAAACCACGAAATCCTGTCTATCTAAAATATAAATCTATCGCACTTTAGTCTCAAAGAAATCTTTGCACGTAATAATTAACTAGTAACCATCGTATCGTCTACAATTGCTTGAAAAGTGTTTGCATACAATAATGAAGATCGATACACCTTGCCCACGAGTAAAAAAGCTAATACACATATCATATATTCGATGTTTCAAATTGGCGCAAGAAATTTAAAACGGGGTCCATCCACCTTAACATAACTGTACATTTATACATTGTTCTCTATTTTATTTACTACTTCATACATAGGTATGTATGATACAAGATGTGTATGATGCACTGGTTTAGTTCTTCCGTATTCGTAGATAAATGAGATATTTCTTTTCGAGCTTTATATTACGAGTTGTTTTAAGAATTTTTAGGGACCAAAGTGCAGGCTCAAAATAAATTAAGCTACTGAGATTGTATTGGCATAAACTAACTTCATTTAATGATTCTAGTATATAATTGTTATATATATAATTTATATTAATTTGTAACTCACCTTTTCTCCACTGGAGTAAAAGAAATATTTCAATTTGACAATGTTACAATGCTCCAGTCGTCGCATTATTTGAAGCTCTCGGTTCTGAAAAGTTGAAAAATACACAATTGTGTTAAATTCAAATGACATAAACAATTTGCTACTTAATGATCTTTCTTGCGGTGTAATTCGTCATACTTTTCATACAAAACCTCTGTACTTATTATGGCGTTGTTAAACATTTTTAACACGCTTTTATTAGCTTCACCTGTATGTATGTATCTATGTATGTATGAATGTATGTAAAGGAATCTTCGAACGTAATTTTCATCGACTTCCAGACGTCAGATTAAACTGAAATTTTGCACACTTATCAAGTACCGATGACAATACAATAATTTGGTACCATCGAGCTGATCTGATGATGGATCCGGAAGGTAGGCACTGGAACTCCATAACGGAGCAACGTTTCCTAGCCGTGTTTGGGCTTTTTGGAATTGTCATGAAATGAACTTTGACCATGTATGGTTTTCAGGGTCTGACGATGGAGTAGGAGAGTAAGCACTGGAACTCCATAACGGAGCAACGTTTCCTAGCCGTGTTTGGGCTTGTTGGAATTGTCATGAAATTAACTTTGACCATGTATGGTTTTCAGGGTCTGATGATGGAGTAGGAGAGTAAGCACTGGAACTCCATAGTGGAGCATCGTATACTAGCCGTGTTTGGGTTTGTTGGAATTGTCGTGAGATGAACTTGGACCATGTATAGTTTTCAGGGTCTGATGATGGAGTAGGAGGGTAGGCACTGGAACTCCATAACGGACCAACGTTTCCTAGGCGTATTTGGGCTTGTTGGAATTGTCGTAAGATGAACTTTGACCGTATATGGTTTTCAGGGTCTGATGATGGAGTAGGAGGGTAAGCACTGAAACTCCATAGTGGAGCATCGTATCCTAGCCGTGTTTGGGGTTGTTGGAAATATCGTGAGATAAATTTTAACCATGTATAGTTTTCAGGGTCTGATGATGAAGTCGGAGGGTTGGCACTGGAACCCCATAGCGGAGCATCGTATTCTAGCCGTGTTTGGGCGTATTGTAATCGTATTATGTGCATTTTGGCCAAATATGGTTTTCTGAGTCTGTTGGTGGAGTCAAAGAGTAGGCACTGAAGCTAAATACTCATTATAAATGTGAAATAAATTGATATTGGGTGAAAATATGGTATAAGTAACAATAAAATGGTATGAATAATTTATGTTGACTAAAAAATAAATTACAGTTTAAAAAAACTAAAAAAACACGCTTTAAAAAGCCCTGCACTAAAAAGTGTTAAATAATTATAGAATTGAACCTAAATATATTCTCTGTCTATCCCGTAAGGGCCTAAATGTAAGCAATTTTTGTAATTAAGTTCAATATTTGAATGAAAAGCGTGGGGCGCTTTTCCTTGTAACCCAATAGAATTTCTAAGCATTATCATTATCATGAAGAAATATCGTAAATTACAAAATGAAAGGATCCGAGGAAGGACACGGCCGAAATTTTATTTAAAAAAATCTGCCATTTGACTGTACCTATGATCATGCATAGAAAAGTGACAGAGCATAGCGTTCACTCAAAGAGCAGCTCGACTGGGGAATTACCACCACCTTACAGAATACCGCAGCCAAATAACTAAATGTTGTGTTCCTGCGCGTGAGTAAGGTCGCCAGAGCTCATTGGGGAGGGGAGAAGGGTCGGCATCGGCAACGATCGGAGCGATACTCTCGAGTGTTGCAAGCGTCAATATGGCTAAGGTAACCGCTTATCATCAGGCGGGCCGTATGCTTGTAAACCGATTTCGTCGTTTAAAAAAAAACGAACCAAAGTACATATTTATGTAGGCCCAATTAAAATCGACAGAGTTATTGCCGCACCTATTTGACTAAGATCCTACCATTTTGCTTGATGCAGGATGTTTAATGGCTACAGATCGTGATCTAGAAAATTCTGCGATTGTGGTGTTCTGTTGTCTGAAGAGTTTTTGAACCATTCATACGTACTCGTAACATTTCGTAAATAATATCAACCAAAATTCTTACAGTAAACTTTTTCAAGGCCTATTTTTGTTACATATTTTGCAGGCAAAGGCACTCGCAAGAAAAAATATGAAGCTTACTAGTGGTCCGATCGACATAAACCTTACAGCGTACGGGTAAAATGGTTGTCACATTCATACATATTTTCCTCTTCTACGGATGCCTTCGTAATATATTACAAAACGCGAAAGAAGCTCACCTTAAACCGTTTGTCCTGGAGCACCTTCTTGATGGCGATAAGCTCGCCGGTGTCGCATAGTTTGGCTTGGTAGACGACGCCGAAGCTGCCGTTCCCGATGAGCTTCATGTCGGCATAGCTCACCTCCTGCGGCCGGTCGGGGCCTTGCCCCGGCGTCGCTACCACAGTCGTCACCTTTGAGCCGTCCTTGCCTGCAACATTATGACATCAACCTTTATTTGTGCACTTTGGTAGAAACATAAATTATAGAGCAATGAATAGAGCCAACAAAACTGCCCGCCCTACCCTTGCGTTGTGTAGCATGTGCACAAACCGTGTGTGTATACAACAATATGTTTAGATTAGTTAGGTACCCATTTCTAAGTATCGAACTATTGATAGACTAGAGATGGCACCATAGAGATACATAATATTCTAACTCAAAGAAAGGCCCTAATAGTGGTTATGGCGAGTAATTGGTAAGGGAATATCGGGTTTTGTAGTAAAACTAAACCTATATAACCATGAAGGAACCCTTAGTTTTGTCATGTCTGTGCGTACTTCTGTCTGACATGGACCTTTACTCGGAGACTACCGACATCAAAGTGTAATTTTAGTTATAAATATTATGTGCACAACTACCTACAGTAGTAAAGAAATATTTTCAGACCTCTCCTACTTGAGTGGGGTGGTTTATTCCTTGCGCGAGTACGACTCGCAATTTGTCGGTTTTTCCTATTTATTTACGGAATCCTAAAACGTTAAGCCCATGCAATTACAAGTTAGAATACATAGTAACTATGGAAAAACCCATCCCATCCCACAAATAAATAACCAGAATGATTATGTAAATTAACATATCTATATATCTATAATAAACTATAAAGGTATCTACTTAAACAAATGAAATTAACTTAGCTGAATGCACGCAATGCATTTAGGTTGTTAGTTCAAATGAACACCATTTAATGATAGATAGATTAATAGATAGTGGGAATGTTTTTGACCTTGTGAAGCTTATTTTCATTATCAGTTCATTATTATCTATATAACTTTATATTCCTCTTGGTCAAATCTACCTACATGTTTAGGTGAATGTTTGTGATTGTTACTCAATCATGCCCTAATCCAGTGTTTCCCAAAGTTGATTGGACCGCGACTCACCTAACACAGTTCCGAATTCGGAACACTCACCTCTTGGATTTCATGAAGGAAAAAGTAGCATAACTATATGAATGAAAGACTTTTAAGGGCCCACCCAATACTAACTTTGGGAATTACTGCCCTAATCGCATACCGGATTTGCATAAGGGAGCCCGCACACAAGCGATAATCGCTGGGCGTTTATTTTCACGCCTAATATAGAACTAGCTGTTCCCCGCGGTTTCACTGGCGTTCCCGAGACAAAAAACCCATAATACTCGGGGATAATGTAGCTTCGTCCTATTAGTGAAAGAATTTTTGGAATCCGCCTGGTAGTTCCAGAGATCCCGATTAAAAACAAAAAAGCTCTTCCGCTTTATAATATTAGTACCTACTATAGATTCAGAGTTCAATACTGCAACGCACACTAGCTGCAAAAAGTCGCTCATAAACACCATACCTACATTTTTGTAGCCGCGATTATCGCTGGTGAGTGGGCTCGCTCAAGCTAATAAGATATTAGAGTTCTGTACCTAAAGGATCCAAATGGAACCCCATTGTTGGAATATTTGTCCATCCGATCCAAAAACAATCCATATCAAGTTTCAACACCCAAACAGTTTTGAAATCTTCTCATTATTAGTGATTGATGAAAACCTTTATTTTTTATTTCACCTATATCAGTCTTTTATTTAAATTAAAAAATATGCCAAAATACAAATCTCAGCCTCGTTTCAATATCGGCGTTATTATTTACACATCCAAGTAAACAAGCCATATCAATTACGTATTCACGTCACGTCAGTTAAATGTTAAACAACTTATTTATTATTAATAAATATGATTATTAATATATTAGTAATTATTTATCAATTAGAAGAATTATTTCATTTAAAACAATGTTGTGGTTATCAATCACACCCCTAAAACCAAAGATTCATTACACAACTATGTTGATGAATATTTAAGTGACCGAGCGAGCCTCATAAAAGGTATATTATATTAGGTAACAACTCGCCAAACAGTAGCCATAAATCACTTTCATACTAGCAGCGCAGCGTTGACCAATTGCACAAATCGATACTTTATAATGTAGATTCTGATATACATGGGTTCTTTCATATTGTATGACTCCAAAGAGTATAATTTACATACATATCTACGTACCTATGCTTTTATATTGACAGAGTTTTAGAACACTTTGGATTATGAGAAACCATAACGATAGAAAGGCTTCGAAGATTTTTGTTCGGATGAGTGGTATACCCACAAAGCGCCACCACCACGCAAGCAAAAGTGCAAACGCACCTTATTGGTGCTGCGGATACAATCTCCGCTAGGGACGCCAGAGAAGCTGGCTTCCATTTCTCCAGAATGATCCTGGAGATGTCATGCGCGCTCACTTCACACTAATATCTACCCAATGCCTCAGATAGCCTGAAAGCGGTACTGTCCCGCCCAAAACGGGACGTATGAATGATCACGTTACGTATATAGGTCGAAAGGTGCACCGACATTAAAAAAAAAATTGTGCCCGAATATTATGCCAACATCATCAAACTCTAACAATATGATAAAAAATAGCTTTTTCAAGCCTGTCAACAATTAGCTTGATTAATTAATAATATATTCAGATTAGGCCCTGATAAATCAACGGCAAGGCGCTTATGATCGTTACGGTTAACTTTAATACCGGTTCCAAATACACTTCAAATTGAGAAGACTCCAGCAAACACACTCAACAAAGATATTTTTAATACATTTCCTATTTTAGTAATAAAAATTATAAAATTTAACATTAAATTGCATGACAATGCTGAAAAGAGAAATTTAAGGCAATTCTGGTATGGTATTATGTATTGTATGTATTCATATTTTATAAAGTTTTAACAGAAATAGTTCATCATCAACTAGACCAATTCTGATGCAAAATCGGGTTGTTTACTATTTTGGTAAATGTGCTATGAACTGGCACTTTACCTATATTACTCTAACTTATCGCTTACTTATTAGGTAAGCAAAAAGTAACCAGCTTCGACATATGATCTTCGTTCCCGGTTTAATAAAGCTTACAAAGTAGGTAATTTATTAGTTATTCTCTGCTAAATCTAGGTACCTTTCTCGTCAATTTCCAAGATGACCGTATAAAATGCATGTGTTTCGCGTTATATTTGTAAACGAGCATACAGGCACACATAGTTGAAACTTCATAAATCGCATAGAGACGAGTAATAATAAAGTATACTCAAAACGAGAAGTTTGGAAATAATAATAAAATTAAATAAATATTTAAAAACACCAATCTATGTATTACAAAGCATTTATTGGAGCAACACTAACAGTGAAGAATATTGTATCAACAATACCCACCCTAAGAGACCTTCGAGCATGAGCTGCTTGTGCCACGCCTTTAGCAACCCTCACTGACGCAATCCCATCACACACACAACTAACTCCACCCTTGTTTATTAGGCTTTATTTAACACATGATCGTCCTTACGCGCGACAGTACATAGTACCTACCTAATAGGTTAGTATTTTGGCGAAAGTGAGTCTTTCTTATCTATCTGACCATCTGTTTATTGCTAAATATTGACGCTTTGCCACGAAAACTATTTCGGTAAAAAGATAATAGGTACTTTTATGTACTTCCTATTGAATGTGAATAGTTCTGTTAATTAGAGATAACTTTAAGCTTTTTCTACTAGTACCAGAATAACTTTCGGAGGCTTTACGGAAGCTTTTTATTGCCTTGCGATTTTTATAGCTTTAATGTATCTTTAAATGTAATAGTGGAGAAAAACGTCAGAGATTACATATTAGAAACGAGCGTGCATATAGGTAATTCGATTAAAAGCTTTGGAAGCGTTTAGATGATTATTAAAAAAATAGGGTAATATAACTTGATACACTTTACATCACAAAGTATCCTGGCATTCCCGCTGTCGGGCAGGGCCAAAATCTTATATCAAATGGTTAAAAAGGGTATAAATCGGCGGTAATTAATTGTAAATATTTTTTGAAATGATTGTACTGTAGCATCAATGAGGGTGGCATGCTCAAATGTGAGTAGGTAAACCAGTGGAGTACTTAAACCATCATAAAAAATAAAGATTAAAAAAAGCATGGCCGACAAAGATGTCGTTTACGTGTTAGTGCCACTAAACAGGAAGCAATGGGAATACGGAAATGTCATGATGAGTGTTGCAGTCTATTCCGCAACTAGCTCGCCAAGTAGGTAGTAGGTACCTATTCATTCAGTCAGCCGGTGAAAATAGGTGACGTTGTACCTACGTTAGTATTATGTGTATTGGATTTGGTATTGTTCTTGACGTTGGCAACAATAAACAGAAAGTTTCTACCTATATAGGTAATATTGTCTTATATTGCTAGACAATCATTCGTTATTTCATTGACAAATAGCAACACTGATGAACACACCTTTATACAATAATAAAATCTATTCAAGTAGATACTGACGTTGGTATATAAATTATCATTACATCAACAGCTTTTTCTTTTTGTGAAGTTTTAAGAAAGTCACAAAAGGCAGCGGCTTATCGGGTATTCAATTAATCGCAAGCAAAATCTAATAACTTCATGACCACATTTACATTAATAACGAACGAAACGAACATACTTCCAATTAACATAACAAACATCACAAATCACAATACAACTAACAAAACAGACGCAAACACACACACATATTGACATAGTGAATAAAAGATGAATGTGATGGAAGAGTCAGAAAGACTACGATTATTCTCCAACTCGTTTCATTATAAGACTTTAATGTTGTTTAATTTTCTTTCCTATAGGATGTTAAGGTTGGAGAATTCTCGCTTTATAAAAACATTGCATTGACACTGTAAAAAATAAGAAGAAACTGTAACTACAATTAATTAAGCTAATTTCGTGCGCCACATCCAGCACAAACTTACGGTGCGAAGAGGCAGCCTTCTTTTCCGGAGCCAGCTCGGTCTTTTTAGGAGTGTCCACGTCGCCTGCGAGTCGCAGCAAAACACAAAAGCAGCGTTAGAACATTGATTCAGTGTACCTAAATACAATATAATACATGATATTGTATCGTAAATCGTAATCATAAGGTGATACCGAACATGAAGAATGCGAACATAATAATAATTATAATGGGGTGATTTAATCGGGACCATTCGAGATACACGAACAATTTGACAACAACAGTTAGAAGCTGTTTACACTCACTAATGGTACGACGCAATTTTTTACAAAAAGAAGTAAGACGATCCCGAGCTCGGCTCAATTGGCCGCTTTTATCCGAGTCAAGTAAACGAAGTAGTGAAGGTTCGGAGCGCGCGGCCACTTTTCCGACGACGGGGCGCAAAGCCACCGTAGCGGGGCCGTCGGAAACACCTAAGTTGCCGTAGCATACTGGCCCTGCGGAACACTCCAGCTTGACAGAGGATCGCACGCGAGCGCGCGTTGTGGTAGACTGCCGTTCGGGCGCGCGGGGACTTAAAACACCGCCCCCTCCGCTTATTGGAGGTCGGCCCTCGACACAAGAGCATGTGGTGCTAATTCAAACTTCGCGACTAACTTTAACGTATCGTCATGTACTACTGGTATGTCATTGATTTTGTTCATGAAAATGAACATGATTAGCATCAACACAAGCAATGATTTGTTTTCCTTGTATCAGGTAAGACATGCGGATATTCTAGCTAATGAGGTGCAATGGTGCAGTTTCAATGAAGTCAATGATACTCAGAACTAAAGCAAAATGGAACAAAGCTAAAGTACAAAATTAAAAAAAATATATCGAAAACTATAGGGTCAACATGCCAGTTCACGACCACTTAGTGGAATTAAAATCTTTATAGTAACATTATTCTTAGAACGTATTAGTCCATTGAAATGTTACATGAGCTTTGCATTTTTTAGAGGACGCAATTTGATTTTTGGGACATGTGTGGGGGGGTCAATAGAAGCTTAACCTCAAGTTTGTGGGGTCGCCACCCTTGTCCCCCGGCCGCCATCTTGGAAAAAGGGGTGAAAACACTTTTTTCGCGATATCTCGGAAACTATGCGTCTTAAAAAAAATGTAGACAAAATTTTGTTTTGCCTACAAATATGTTTATATAACTTGTTGCCTTAAATTAAACGTTAAAGAAGTTATAAGCAAATAAATTACAGTTTAAAAAAACTAAAAAAAACACGCTTTAAAAAGCCCTGCACTAAAAAGTGTTAAATAATTATAAAATTGAACCTAAATATATTCTGTCTATCCCGTAAGGGCCTAAATGTAAGCAATTTTTGTAATTAAGTTCAATATTTGAATGAAAAGTGTGTGGCGCTTTTCATTTTGTAATTTACGATATTTCTTCATGATAATGATAATGCTTAGAAATTCTATTGGGTTACAAGGAAAAGCGCCCCACGCTTTTCATTCAAATATTGAACTTAATTACAAAAATTGCTTACATTTAGGCCCTTACGGGATAGACAGAGAATATATTTAGGTTCAATTTTATAATTATTTAACACTTTTTAGTGCAGGGCTTTTTAAAGCGTGTTTTTTTTAGTTTTTTTAAACTGTAATTTATTTTTTATTTTTTAGTCAACATAAATTATTCATACCATTTTATTATGTTACTTATACCATATTTTCACCCAATATCAATTTATTTCACATTTATAATGAGTATTTAGCTTCAGTGCCTACTCTTTGACTCCACCAACAGACTCAGAAAACCATATTTGGCCAAAATGCACATAATACGATTACAATACGCCCAAACACGGCTAGAATACGATGCTCCGCTATGGGGTTCCAGTGCCAACCCTCCGACTTCATCATCAGACCCTGAAAACTACACATGGTCAAAATTCATCTCACGACATTTCCAACAACCCCAAACACGGCTAGGATACGATGCTCCACTATGGAGTTTCAGTGCTAACCCTCCTACTCCATCATCAGACCCTGAAAACCATATAAGGTCAAAGTTCATCTTACGACAATTCCAACAAGCCCAAACACGCCTAGGAAACGTTGGTCCGTTATGGAGTTCCAGTGCCTACCCTCCTACTCCATCATCAGACCCTGAAAACTATACATGGTCCAAGTTCATCTCACGACAATTCCAACAAACCCAAACACGGCTAGTATACGATGCTCCACTATGGAGTTCCAGTGCTTACTCTCCTACTCCATCATCAGACCCTGAAAACCATACATGGTCAAAGTTCATCTCAAGATAATTCCAACAAGCCCAAACACGGCTAGTATACGATGCTCCACTATGGAGTTCCAGTGCTTACTCTCCTACTCCATCATCAGACCCTGAAAACCATACATGGTCAAAGTTCATTTCATGACAATTCCAACAAGCCCAAACACGGCTAGGAAACGTTGCTCCGTTATGGAGTTCCAGTGCTTACTCTCCTACTCCATCATCAGACCCTGAAAACCATACATGGTCAAAGTTCATTTCATGACAATTCCAAAAAGCCCAAACACGGCTAGGAAACGTTGCTCCGTTATGGAGTTCCAGTGCCTACCTTCCGGATCCATCATCAGATCAGCTCGATGGTACCAAATTATTGTATTGTCATCGGTACTTGATAAGTGTGCAAAATTTCAGTTTAATCTGACGTCTGGAAGTCGATGAAAATTACGTTCGAAGATTCCTTTACATACATTCATACATACATAGATACATACATACAGGTGAAGCTAATAAAAGCGTGTTAAAAAGTGATAAAAATTTTCATTTTTGCTCTATTACCTTTTTTTATACATTATACAAAAAACTTTTTTTTATACGTCATAATATTTTTAATCACTTATTAGTTATTAGCTAGCTAATCTAATCGACTTTTCTTCGATGGTCCAGGCTGTGGCTCAGAATCTAAATCAACGTCAATAACTTCCATAAGGTGACACAATAAAGCCCACAGATGATAACTATTATTATCATGAAAAGTGGGGCTAGTATCCAGGGGATATTGAACTAGTTGCAAATTGTCGAAGTAGGTACTCTAGAGTTTTCATGTAAGTACAATTTAACTTTTGTGGATTTCAATAGTACTAAAGTACATCAGAGTTTGTCCTATGCATAGTATACGCCCTCAAGTTGAAATTATTATGTCACTAAGAACCTACTGGTGTATGCAGCAACTGTCAAACTCAAGCCATACAAAAAAAAACAAATAATTTTCTTTCAAACCAAATAGGAACAGTATTCATTTGCAGGTCTCATACATAATGAACTCAAGGGACTGATGACAATCAGGACAAATCCTGGGTCGCCCAAATATAAACAGGATTTGGAATCTCAAACTACACAAAGATGTCTTATACGCTGAACATATATTTATTTATTTCAACTATGACATTTCTGTTTTTGGAGGGATTTAAAATATACATCGCCGGCGGCGACCGTAGAATTTGTCTTTTTTTCTCTGATGGGATGTGATCTGATGGGATGTGGTCACCGCCGCCTATTGACATTTGCGATGTGTTGCCGATCTTGAAGAGCTTTTTTTTTAACTCCTTTTATGCGGAAAATGGAGGGCCCATTTCACATCCCAATGTCTCCAATAGAATTATCCAACTGAATCTTTGCGTGGCTATCTAGAAATGCTTTCTATGCATTAAGGCAAACCACACGATGTGTCAGACCCACTACATCAGTATAACATCGCTTGCATGCGTGTCTATCACTTTATACCATATCAAGTGATAATTTATATGAGACGTCACATGTTGTGTGTAAAATTAATTCTCAGCTCTAAAAGAACTATTTACATAAACAGCGACAAACTAGTGCAGTGCAGTTAACAATAATAATAGCTAGAATCGAAAATTCAGTCGGAAAGTGTAAACTTATAAATATACATAGAACAAGAGTTAGTTACACAGGATCATCAGCCTATAATGATGTTCACGACAAAAGTTAATATGCTAATGAATTTCTACATCACGGTCACACCATGCGCCATGCAGCCGTCTATCCAGAGGGTCTACCTTCATCAATTAGCCAATAGAATTGCACACAATTTATGTCTCGTCGGTTTTGATTCAATTCTATCGGTTGACCTATTTGACATCGATGATCAGACTATTTTATATCGTTTCTCGTAGTAGACCCTACACAGCACAACCCATCAAGCCTAACGCTTGATGGGTGGTGCTGTATAGGGCAGGTGCTATATAAGGCAATTGTGTAATATTCTCGTTAATGAGCTGAAGCACATTTTGTAGATGGTTCGGTAAAATTTCTTACTAAGGCGCCGATCCCACAGAAAGAGTTCTAGAGTTCCGAGTTCTGAGTTCACTGTAATCTATGCGGCGCCTTTGATCATTGCACACAGGGAACTCGGCGTTCAAGAGAATGCGAGTTATGTCGGAGTTCCATTCTCTAAAGCTGGCAGTTGAGGTGACACGTCTGAGCTATCACTATCTTATTTACTAAGTGACACAAGGCAGAAAGGACAATGGGCATTCTGGCCCATGAGCGGCCACTAATGAAAGTTAAGTAAGGCCAATGAGACGAGATAAATAATGTAGACAAACTTTTGCTTGCTGTATGTATATAATTACACCTTTTAGTACGGGATACTACTTACATTGAATGCAATTTTATATCTCCAATTAATTGTTAAATCTTCCAATCTACACCACAGTTATAAGCTTTCATATTTTTGTTAAAATATTATTGCCTGATAAAAAACAGAAATTATTGCTGGCCGCCAATGGGACAAGCTTCATACAAATTTGCACATTACTTTAGAACTCTAGACTGCTCGCTCGCTGGGTGTACAAGTGAATACGGAACTCGGAACGCGGAGCTCTCTGTGGGATCGGCGCCTTACACTAACTTTTACTCAGTAATATCAAAAATTATTTATTATGTATAAAAAATAATTTCACTAAAATCGATTTCTCTGAATGTACCAAGCAATATGTTGAAGTTAACGGAAATAAAAACACGGTGCATCCCCTAGTGCATAGATAAATACAGTGAAAGTGGATCATCTTTTTTCCCACTATCAAAGAGAAACCTCCGTTAATCCCGTTAAAAATAAAAACCTGTTTTATTGGGTTAATTTATTATTGTAGCCAATACACTGCACGCTAATAGAATTACGGTCGTCATGGACTTAAGACAATTGGATTAGAACTTTTGGCGAAGTTGGTTGGGTTCTCGGCATACCATCGCCAGGAGAGACGACTTACGCACCTAATATTCGACACGTTGACAAGTGATGTGTGAAACGTAAAAGTCAGGGTGCATTTAAAGTAATGTCACTAGACCAGGGGTCGGCAACCTTTTGAGACGGAAGAGCCAAAACTTACAAAATTTCCCAGTTTTTAAAGAACCAATTTTTTTTGTGCCTGTTTAAATACTGTTTTTTATTATTTTATTCAGGCAATAAAGCTAGCTCGCACGAATAATTCATCTCGAAGATCGTCAACACTGCAATTGATTGCATGGCATTTTAAAGGGGTTTGATAAAATTATATTTTTTTGCGTATGTATCTGAAAAGCCGCAACTTTACATCGAAAGAGCCGCAGTTTGCCGACTCCCGCACGGCTGCACTAGACATAAAATACAAACAAAATATAAACCTACGGAGTTGGTAGAAAATAGAAAAAACTATTACAAAGTCTTGATATAAAATTAAATGATTCAGACATAGATAAACTATACCGTCTAGGAAGAGTTGGAAATAAGGAAAAAACTACAATCACAACTAAAACAAGAAAGTGCAGATGGAAATATTGTTTATATTCGGCATAACAAAATAGTATATGCTTAGGTATATGTTTTAATAACGTATCAAATTATTTGAATATGAAAAATAAAGTGCTTATTCAAAATTTTACAATTGTTTCAGCTAGCATCGGACACGTGAGGCCCTTACTCTCTGTTATCGCCACATCAGCATTTACTCAGAGAGATTTTTCGGTCATGAATAAAGACCGGATTATATGCAACATAAAAAGCTTGTTATGTGCATGCAAATATGCATGAAAAATGCATGAAACTTGTCAGAATATGCATGGCAGAATATGCATGAAAAATGGCAGAAAAATAAAAGGAATTTTCTTTTTTTTTTATTTCAAATTCAGCATACAATTAGTAAATTATCCATTGATAGACGATAATAGGTACAGCGCCATTTCATTTACAATATTTAATATTTTTGTAAACGTAAACTATCACGTATTGTTCCAAATGATCAGTGGTAAGATTGTGTCTTATATCATTCAAAATATTTTTAATAAGTGGAAAGGGATCCCTCCACATCCACTAAGGTAACTAGGCAGAATTTGAACTTGGGTGCTATGTTAGCACATAGGTCGATCGATAAATTTTGTAAATGTATCGATAATATGCATCATAACTAGATCTCAGGTAAAATATGCTATTACCGTTGAATATCGCTTAAATATGCAAATGCATATAATCCGGTCTTTAGTCATGAATCTGCAGTGGCGAAAAGAGGGTAACAGATCGTTCATAAAATCGGCCAAGTGCGAATCTGAGTCTGATTCGCTCACCGAGGGTTCTGAGTTCAGACGTTCCTTGGACGTATATTTCTATAACTATAATTGTTGTAACAATCCGGACCGCATAACTATGTTTGTTTGTAAACGAATTTTCGAAAAACGGTGCTAGTTAGAAGACCGTTCTATGATTCCTATAATGATAATTACATCAATGTTTATCAACTGTAATAATTAAAAAAATAATACTTTGGTAACTTCTTAAGATTTTCTACTTTGGAGTTAAGGGTATCTTTTTGCATTCTTTCATAAACAAATCAAAAACTACACAACATTAAAGAAAATAAAAATCTGTTTTGGAATGTACAAATGAAGCCCTTTCATACGATACCCCATTTAAACTTATGGCATGCTTATGGCCCTACATTGAAATTCGGTTCCCGATTTTGGCCCCTTTTGCACCGAAAATAAAAATATTGTAAAAATGTTTTTATTTGCAATTTGGTTGGGTAAACTATACTTAATAAATTAACTTTTTAACAAAATAAAACCGCCTTCAAAGTATACTAAAAAGTATGAAATAAGTCTTATCTGACACTGTTTTGAAGTGAGCGAAATCGACAGAAGATAATATATCAATGGCGAAATCGCATGACGTGTTCTATAGAAAATATTTCGCTGACTTCAAAACAGTGGAGTTATTTCATACTTTTTAGTGTACTTTGAAGGCGGTTTAGTTTTTGTTAAAAAGTTAATTTATTTTTGAATTTTTATTTTCATCTATATGCCATTTCGGAATAAACCCCTTTCGAACAAAAAAAAAATTGCAAATCCGTCTATATAATGACGGAGTTATGCCCGACACATAAAAAAAATATAATAGGTCTTTACCTATGAAATTGCCGTTCTGCAGTACTGGCCATTTCAAATCAAAATAATTTTTGTTTGGCTAAGAATTCTAATTTAAAATTAATTTTATTTTAAAAACATGGAATTCTTTTTCCAAAAGTAGTCATTTGTTTATTGATTAGTGTTACATTTTCATCGCATTTCAATCTTTTTCGTCATCATGGATACGTTAAAAATTCGAGTAATTATGGAATATGAGTACCGTCGTGGCAGCAACGCGGCACAAGCGGCACGCAACATCAACGACGTTTACGGAGCTAACACTACAAACCAACGCACCACCTGTTATTGGTTTGCTCGCTTCCGTTCTGGGAATTTCGACCTGAAAAATGAACCTCGCGGTCGTCCGAAGACTTTGGTCGACAATGACGAATTAAAGGCGATTGTGGAAGCTGATGATACACAATCGACGGCTGAATTAGCAGCAGCTTTCGACGTTAGCGTCAAAACAATATTGGTCCATTTGCGTCAAATTGGCAAGGTAAAAAAGCTTGACAAATGGGTGCCCCACGAACTCAATGATCGCCAGCGCGAAGTACCTACGCGTCGAAACGTGCCTTGCACTGCTCAACAGACACACAAATGAAGGAATTTTGAACCGCATTGTTACCTGCGATGAAAAATGAATTCTGTTTGATAACCGCAAGCGCTCAGCAATTTGGTTCGATCCTGGTTCAGCACCTAAACAATGCCCTAAACGAAAACTTACCCCTAGAAAAGTAATGGTCACTGTTTGGTGGTCTAGCGCCGGTGTGATTCATCACAGCTTCTTACCAAACGCGGTGAGCATTACTGCAGATGTGTACTGCACGATAACGCGCGACCTCATACTGCACAGCAGACGGTCTCCAAGTTGCAAGAACTGGGGTTGGAAGTTCTCCGTCATCCGCCCTACTCACCAGACCTTGCGCCTACAGACTACTACTTTTTCCAGAATTTGGATAACTTCTTGGCGGGAAAAAAATTCAATACCCGAGAGGCAATACAAAATGCCTTTGAAGACTTTGTTGCCTCCCGTCCAGCTGATTTCTTTAAGAAGGGCATCAATAAACTGCCACTGCGTTGGCAAAGATGCATTGATTGCATGGGTGATTACTTCGATTAATACAAATAAAAAATACATGAAAAAAATTCGTTTAAATTTATTCATACAAAACGGCAATTTCATAGGTAAAGACCTAATATTTATAAACATCTGAATTGATAACCTCTTCCTTTTTGAAGTCGGTTAAAAATAGACAGATGGAAGAAGTCGCACTTTACCTTTTTGTTACGGAACCCTAAGAAATACTACTTTAACTTTTATATCGCGCACACCTTATAACAAAGTCCAGGTACTAATAATTTAAATATTGTTTTTAGGGTTCCGTAACAAAAATGAAGCCAATAGGAATTCGCGTCTAAGTTACCGTATAAATTCCCATAGACGCCATCAAATCATTTACGCGCTTTAGTTTAATTATAATACCTGTGCTGTATGGATAATGCACCAAACCCTATTGTTCTAGGAAAACGACACCGTGTTTGCCGTTCTCTACGCACGACGGGCACGCTCGCCGCCTTTGAATTGAACCAAAGCACTATTGTCGCATGAGACTCGTCGCAGATAATAGGAGAACCGGTCTCAGCTCTATGGCGCATCGCTCACTTCATAATGTGTACTGGCATTACAGGGTTTTACCACGGTTTTACATTGCGCTCCAGTTGCCGAACCGGATGATGCCCAACATAACTCAGTATATATTCCCTTATTTCCCTTTACATTACACAACCTAACAAAGTGGCAACAATACGTATTTTTAAAAGAATCGCATGATAACATTTCTAAAAAGTGAGAGGTCGGCAAAATGCAAAATGCTATGCATGAAAGTAGCATAAGTTCGAAGCGTTAAGCAACAATAGTGTAGCGCGCATCAAATTATTGATCTCAGAACCTTGGGGGATTAAAACATTAAAAAGTAACATAATGAAATCGGGTGACCATGTTTTCCAACTCAATAAAACCCACTTTAGTCAACCTGGGTTAAAATGTTAGCCATATAGCCCGTAACCCGATTTTACCCGATGGAACGTCACTTCATTTTAACGCAGTTTTTACCCGACTGAGCCGGAAGGAGGTGGGTTTCGAGTGTATGTCTATTTCTTTGGCAAGCTCTGCAGCCTAAACGGCTTGATGGATTTAGACATATGAGGTATCGTTAGATTCGTCTTAACTGTGGGAGTGTCATAGGGTATATTATTTTTAAATGGCGTCTACGAATATATCTGCAATATCGTATAGCATTCAAGTTATATTCAAAATTCTATAGATAATGAGCTTGTTTATCTCATTTCAGTTAACTTTTGTTTTACGCAGTGGGGTTTTTGGCGCAATTGTTTTAGAATTTTAACCCAGGTTGACGCAAGTGGGCCTAAGGGACTTATTCCCCCTTATTACGTGATGTTTAAAGCAAGTCTAGCAAAACACATTTTTTTAATATATCCGTCACTTTCTACCGTCATATAAAAAATAGAGCCGGGAACGATCATAAAACCCGTATGAAAGATCAGTATTTGAAATAATAAAAAAATAAAAATAGCCTTATAGATATTCAGGGTTGATTGATCCAAGTGATTTTATAAAAAACCACCTTGATGTAAATCCAACTACCTAGTTTTTATTTTTTCGTATAAATTAAATTCATTGAATAAGTTGAGCGCGCATTTTTGTGCTTCAATTTAGTTCATCAATTTTATACGTTTATGAGACGAATTTTATTTATTCGTGGGTAAGGCGTTCTGGACTCCATTATTAATGATTAATAAAGTCATAAAAAAATTAAAACCACACTTTAAAACAAACCATGGGAATTTTGAAACAAACTTTTTTCGGGTTTTTATTTGGTTATTTATGGGTATGGCTGTGGGTACACAACATACTCATAAGTGCCATGTTACATCTGAGTATTTCTAGATTTTGAATATTGCTGTTTTATTTGTTGTTGTTAAAGTTAAGTTAAACTATAATATAACTAGCTTCCACCCTGCGGTTTCACCCGCGTTCCCGTCATAAAAAGTAGCCTATGTCAACCGCGGTTAGTGTAGCTTCCCAACAGTGAAAGAATTTTTCAAATCGGTTCAGTAGATTCGGAGCCTATTCAATGCAAACAAACAAACAATCAAATCTTTCCTCTTTATAATATTAGTAAGATAAGATAAGATATACGGCACAAAAATAAAAATAATAGTTTTTACCAACCCTGCTTATAATAAATTATTCAAATCTTACAATCATTTAAAACATCGAGAGTTTATTACTAGCTTTTAATATCACATTAATAGACATTAATGCACTTATTATACGCATAAACCTTCCGGAAAAAATTGGAGTAGCCAGTGTAGGTAAATAGGATTTATAAAGAATGGACCCAAACGAATAGACTGATTTAATTCTGTTTATTTTTTTGAATGCTAGTTTAATAGAGATGGTTCTTAGTACGTCTGATGAAAATCAAATCACCCCGTTTCCCAGGTCTTATATAGGCCGTGTACGGATCTCTGCTAGAGGTTTCTGTTTTGAACCCAAATGTTCGTTAAGCCGTGGTGATTTACGGTGAGATTCTACAACCCTCTCCACTCACTAAGTTTTAATTTACCGACGCCCTTATGACTAAACTTTTTCGAATCAATTAAATACATCAATTATAACACAGATATTAAAAAAAGTCGGATATATTCTCGCTAACAAAAAACTGTGTCACTCAAGTCGGCCACAACGCTGTACGTACAAGCCGGCACGCACACATTCACACATTAGTTGAGCGCGAGTAATCGACTCTGTGTAAACGGCGACAGAGTCTAATTTCCCGCGGAATAGCCAACTAAGGTGTGCGTGAGAGGTGGCCGACTCCATAGACACAGTTTTTTGTTAGCGAGGATCTGTCCTCCGTAGTCTGTGAATTATAATAATTGTTTGCTATGCTTGCAGGCTAACGGTCTACCGATAAATAGTAGAATCGTCGCGAGATGATATCTTATCGATACCCTTGTGAAATATAATGACGGAATTATAACTTCAATAAAATTAAGTCATATAATTTTACCTTCAATCGACTGCGTAGATACAAAAATAAATTATATAATACAAAATAAATAAATATTTAAAACCGCCAGATTATGAGACGTCAAAACTTTTTACAAGCTTCTTTTAACCTTATCTTCTTAGTATGTTTGGGATTTGGAGTACGAGCACCTCTTATACGATTCGTCTTTTTGTTTTTCAAGAGTTTAATAATAATTTAAAAAAAATGGAAACCTTTTCCAGGCTGGACCATCTCCATACTATGGTCTATTGTTTGGAAGGCTAATGTACATACTTGAATACCTGGTTTATAAGGTTCCTTTTGCAAAGCGCCATGATTTTCATCGGATGCTAGCAGTTAATGATAGATAGAGCACGATTGCTTGATATGCAGTTCCATTTTTAAAATCTATTACACAAATTGAATTATTAGTAATAATTCTTTTTTATTATTACACTTCAATGATTACACACGAATTTATGACACTTACCTTCAAGTACTTGCCTTATTTTTAAGTACTATGAATTAATGGTGTGGAGGATACACACTCCCGCTGAGGTTCTACATACCTCGTGTGATTAGATAATCATAGTTGTAGATAGAGATCTATCTACTAGTAATAACTTAGTCAGATATAGTACGGAGTATGTATAGGACAATTGGTTTCTGTAGAACCGTTTGGATCGAAAATCAGATAGAAGATAATAGTGGCCCAGTTATTAATATTATCATCATTTTGTAAAACAAACCACCAATGAGTAAACAAAAGACAATAATATCAAGATACCATACTGAACAGCTACTAATGTTTATCTTTTATCTATAATAAGCATAACACGATCTCATTTCAAATAATGTCACATTTTTTTTGGATATTCCGTGAGGTTTATGTGAGTAATAATTTAAATAACAAACAGGTGTGTGAATATGATAAAAAATATTCCTACCGATTCTATTTATTTCTACTATAGTTGCTTCAGTAGATTTGGATCTGTTATGACGATTTTCAGGATCGGCATTGACAGTATAAGTGCCGCGACGTCGCAACATTGTTTCACTATTGTTATCCTTTTACATGGTACCTAATAGGTGTCTACCAAACGACACTAAAATCATTCTCATACTACGCGACTAGATCGAATTTAAAACACTTGATATGTCATGCGAGGAACTTCCAATATTCCATGACACAAGCACACGCGAAAATCACATAGTTATCCACTGATCAATATTATACACGTAGTTAAAACGAAGTAAACGACATATTGTGTAAATTACTCGCACACCGGATAGCTACAGCAGCGGCGTAGAACTAAGGAAGTGGGTTAACGAACCAATTGCTAATTTGCAACATGCACAGACTTTGGGCGAGCACTTCACTCGACTGTGACCGGGCCCGGGCGCTGAGCGAAAGGCGACACGAAAACCGAGAGTGCGTTGCGCGTTGCCACGGTTCTTCCGCGAATGGCAGGCAGGACTATGCGGTCATGCCGACCGCGAGATAGCGAGATCGACAACAGTCACTGATAACGACAGTGATAACGGCGGACATACATCACTTAACTTGAAAAACATACGTTCTAGACTAGAGAGTACCTACTTATAAGGAGAAAGATTGTTACTGAAAACTTTAACGTCTTATGCTTTTATTATGTTACCAACAGCATGGAGCTGGATGAAGGAGGACCTCTATGGGAAAGAGCAGTTATAAGTGCTTCTGAACCATATGTTAACCATGTTCTGATAATGTTACTGGAAAGTAGGTACGGGAAATCATCTATATTTTATGGTAGTATAAGATACTACTACTTAGTCAGACTCCGAACAAATGAGTGTGAATCGAAGTAACCCACGACCAGGGAGCCAATTCTGGAGCACTCGAATTTATCACCAGTTCTAAAAAAAGTACGAACTCATACTTTTTTCGAATGAAAATCAAGTTAGGCTATTCTGGCAATTTCGATGCCGTCATTTTTCTCGTGTTTCGAGGGAAAGCCATCGAACTGCTTCGACTGGTGGGACCGTTCGAAACGCATTTTGAATTCGAATTAACAAACGTCAAATAGTTATGGTTGTCATTTGGAAACGTAATCCCTACGCATTTCTCTTACGTACAGCAAAGGATTGTTCCTCGATGCGCAAAGCTAATTTTTATGTATAATTATTATAAAAAAAATATTTAGGTAGGTACCTACTTGTGAATTCTGGATATACAGGATGTTTTTTTGGCCGGCGACGAGCGACCCAGGAGCGGTAGTACAATTTTTTTTTTTTTCCAAAAATGGACTTAATTCCATTAAATACTGTAAATGCGTTGAGAAATACCTTATTAAATTAAAAATAAAATTATCGCAAAGTATGTTCACTAGGCACGTGCACAGATTAGAGCTAGGTGCAAGTCGCCATCGCCCCACCCCTTTACTTCCTCGCATTCCCGTTGAGTATTACGTCTACAGTTTAGCTTATTAATATTATGTTTAATTTTAATATTATTAAAAAATTAAGTATTTTTTTATATTTTTTTTAGCACCAGTATCACATGTATTATCGACCCTGAGTCGCTCGTCGTTGACCAAAATAACGACCTGTGTCCTTCTAAAGTCTTGGCGGATATTTTGAGGGATGAATGTATAGGTCATTAGTAATAAAAAAAAAATTACAAAAATAATCCGTTCATTGAAAATACTCCATTATTTATAAAACTCTTAGTACTTACATAAAGTTCAACTTCAAATTTTTTTATTACTAGAGAGTGACCTATACATTCATCCCTCAAAATATCCGCCAAGACTTTAGAAGGACCTTATATTAAGATTTAAAAAGTGTAAAACGTTATTTTAAATATTTTATAGACATTAAAATCTTTTTTTATACTACTAAGGAGTAAGTTGGCAAACAAGCATACGGCCCGTCTGATGGTAACCGGTTACCGTAGCCTATGGAAGCTTGCAACACCAGGGGTATCATTCGCGCGTTGCCGACCCTGATGAAAACTCTTCACACCCTTTCTGAAGAACCCCATGCTGTACTCATTGGGAAAACCTCGGCGGGGAGCTCATTCATTCCACAATCCAAGCGTCCGCGGAAGAAAACTCCTTTGAGTCCGCACAATTCGAAACCATTCCGGTCTCAATGTATGAGGATGGACTCCCCGTCGATGGCGAGAGTTGCGATGATTGAAGGTAGCCGTGGGTGTGGGCATCAAGTAGAACAATTCTTTAGAACACTCTATTTTGTACAAGAGGTAGAACACATATAAGGAGGCAAAGTCTCTCCTTAGACTGAGGGGCTCTAAACCGCTTATGAGCTTGGGATCGCCAACAATTCGGATGGCACGTCGCTGAACCGAGTCTGAAGGTCCAAGCTGGTATCCAGGTGCTCCCGCCCATAGATGACAGCAGTAATCCATATGAGGCCCCACTTATAAAGTTGCAGCGTTTGCCCCGATGTGAAGTACTGCCTCGCTCTGTTGAGCACTCCAAGCTTATTGGATGCCAGCTTAACCTAGTCTTCCAACTTCGGAACAAAACGTCGCTAGAAATGTCGATGCCAAGGATCCCGATTATTCCCGATGCTTTGACTAATGTTCAAGGAAGTGTTCTGGAATTGTGGAGCCACAGACCATGGGGTTTTCTTAGCGGTGAACGCGCAGGCTTGAGTCTTGGTGGGGTTGAAATGGACTAGGTTTAGTCAACCCCACTCGGAGACACAAGATAGTGTACCGTCGATTCCAACCAGCCGTTCGCGGCTTTCCTCCACCTCGGAACGAGGGATATTTGCACGGCCCGTGTTTTAAGATAGGTATAATGTTATCGCGTAAGTTAAAAAAACGCAATTATCAAGTTGTATCTATCATAAGACAATGTCAACAATTATTCCTTACACTCGAAATCATTTCGTCAGTTGTTCGATTATCCGAGAATACAGAAGATCTACTCTGTTTCTCCGAAACGAAAATTCGCACACGAACGAAATTTTAACGAAAATTCGCAAACGACCCTACTCTATTTCATTTTCGGACGCGCGTATGAAGTTCGGAACCATAGACAACTTTCGTGAACGAATGGAATGAAACTCTGTCACTGAGATTGTTATACGACTTATTTTGTAGAGTACTATTTTACGCATGCCATGGATAGTAATGTATACCAATAAAAAATATCCGTATATTCATACGTATTTATATGAATTATGTGAAATGTTTTCTGAAGTTTGTTTCTCAAGTGTGAATGGTGGTATTTAAATAAGAAGTGAAGTGAAGTGTTTTGTTAATAAATCAAAAACGATTCCAAATGCTTTTTTACCACTATGCAATCGTGACCCAAATTCCGTAAGAATTATTATAATTATGCATTTGAGTCTCCACTCCACAAGTTTATTGTTTTGGATTTACATTATAAATGTATGTAAGTACATCTACTAATATACTTATTTGTAAAATTTACACTAAAAATATCGCCTCTACATATAATATATAATGGCTCCACATATTATACTATCCTACAAACTAAGTCGAGAATTTGATCTATATTTAGTTGATTGTGCAGGCGCCGCCGGTGCCTTCTACGCTCTAAACGTTCTTAACGCAAAGCAACCTCGATTAAAAGCATTCTTGCATCCATTTTCATAAAAAAATAACAAAATCCACACTAACGAAAATTAAAAGGTAACACTTTTGGTTTCGTCAATTTGAGGTTAAAATTCCGAACAAACAGCTGTCAAATATGAATTTTCGTTCGGACGATTCATGCATTAGAGTAGGTTTAGAAGAATCTAAACGTCAAAAAAATTTCGTTCGATCGAATATTCGGAACGAATGGAAATGTGGTAGCAAACATGCGAATTTTTTGACGAAACTTCGTTATTCGTTGAATAAGAGTAGACCTCCAGGAATCGAAAAATGTACTCCGCCCCTCGAAAATTTACGGTCGAAATAGCAGTCATAATGCAAGTTCGATTCGAAGGCTAGTTCGAAGAAAGTGAGAATGGGGTCCCTGTGGCGTGCGTGACTTATTTTCATACTAATACTGATAAATAAACGAAATCTAGTAGGTAGGTACCTAGTTAACCTTAAGTTTCTTGATATATTATTGCTTAAAATAAGAAGGAACACTTTAGGGCATCAATAAGAACCGGTATAAGAATATAAAGAACCGATTTTTTTCGATTCTTTTGATTATTTCAAAGAGTCGTTTAGGATGGATCAGTAAATTTTGTAGAACAATCAAAACATACTGTAGGTGGTTAGTGTCGCAGCATGAAGCGACTTGTAGCGATTATATAATATTAATAAAGCAAAAGGGTAGCTTGTGGCGAGCATGTTGGTGTTTAGCCACACCAAACTCCAGCCATTTAACTTCGAAATCGAATCATTGGATGAAATTATTAATGATGTCCCTTACAATTACCATCAAAGTTAAGCGACAGAGTCCCAGGTGAATTGTCAAGGAGCTTTTATATATCACGAACATCGCCATAGGTTTCCAATAGAATATTGACTACATTGTGAAAAAAACGTGACGTCATAAAGTTCAAGAATTATTTAGGTCACGAGACTGCATAGAGTTAAAATGGTACTTTTAGATATGGTAAACAGCTGAATTAGTTATGCCACCCTTTACCACCACATTTTATGTCATCCATACTGTTCATTACTAAATGATGACTGCGTGACAGTTAAGATGATATATTATTTTACCTGCTGAATTATGAGCTCCCCTATTTTAGGTGACTATTCTAGTATTGTTTAATACAAAAGACGTCCGTTTTTCTTTTATACCACTATGGTGGCAAACAAGCATACGGCCCGCCTGATGGTAAACAGTTACCGTAGCCTATGGACGCCTGCAACACCAGGGGTATCACTCGCGCGTTGCCGACCCTGAAGAAATCCCTTCACACCGTTTTTGAAGAACCCCATGTTGTACTCCATTGGGAAAACCACGGCGGAGAGCTCATCCACAGTCCGAGCGTCCGCCTATGGACGCCTGCAACACTAGGGGTATCACTCGCGCGTTGCCGACCCTGAAGAAATCTCTTCACACTGTTTTTGAAGAACCCCATGCTGTACTCCATTGGGAAAACCACGGCGGGGAGCTCATTCCACAGTCCAAGCGTCCGCGGAAGAAAACTTTTAGTCCGCAAAGTTCAAAACAATTCTGGTTTCAATGTGTGTCGATGGACTCCCCGTCGATGGCGAGAGTTGCGATGGTGGAAGGTAGCCGTGGGCATCAAGTCGAACAATTCCTTAGAACACTCTCCGTTGTACAAGCGGAACACACATAAATTCTGTAATTGGGGGGTTTGCGGATGAGACAGTGAGTGCAATCGCAATCATTGAAGGCCGACTTCAGAACTGGGGGTAACTTCAGTAGCTTTGACCTTCATAAGTACCTACTAGGGCCTAAATTGAATTGGCTTTGACTTATTTGTAGCATATGTTAGTAGTGGTCTGATAATGATTGTGTAAAGCCATAATGTAAATGTTACTTGGGTGATAGTCAAGTCTTTCAAAGAATCCTTTTACATTGCTAAAAAGTGATGCTGGCTTTAGTTATCTTGATACAACATGCTTGGTCCATATCTTGTTTTGGAAAGTGTTATACCCAAATACTTTACATCAGTTGCTAGGAATAGTTTGGTTCCTCATAGTTGCAGTAGTCTGATGATTCCAATGGTCCTCTTGTTGGTGAACATTACAAGTACAGTTTTGGAAGGTTTGACCGTGAGCCCATTCTCATTACACCACTGTTTGATTATATTGAGAGCCGCTTGCATGATGTTGCATAGAGTCCTCTTGATCAGGCCATTCACTAGTATTACAATGTCATCCGCATAAACCAGGAGTCGGCAACCTGCGGCTCTTTCGATGTAAAGTTGCAAAAAATTATAATTTTATCAAAACCCTTTAAAATCATGCAATCGGTCCATTTGGAGTGCTGACGATTTTCGAGTTAAAAATAAAATAATAAAAATGCGGCCAAGTGCGAGTCGGACTCGCCCATGAAGGTAGCAGCAACCAACCTAATATAAAAAAACATTTTTATATTAGGTATGTTACATACCTAATATAAAAATGTTTTTTTTTATATTTGAGTTGATTGAATGAAAGGTAAATTGGGGTTTACGATTCATGTCGTATTAAAAAAAACTACTTACTAGATCTCGTTCAAACCAATTTCGATGGAAGTTTGCATGGTAATGTCATCTTATTTAAGAAGTTACAGGGGGGACACATTTTACCACTTTGGAAGTGTCTCTCGCGCAAACTAATCAGTTTAGAAAAAAATGATATTAGAAACCTCAATATCATTTTTGAAGACCTATCCATAGATACCCCAAACGTATGTCTGATGAAAAAAAATTGTTGAGTTTCAGTTCTAAGTATGGGGAACCCCCAAAATTTATTGTTTTTTTTCTATTTCGGAAAAAAGTGGCTGTGACATACGGATGGATGGCAGACAGATATGATGAATCCATAAGGGTTCCTTTTTTTGCCATTTGGCTACGGAACCCTAAAAACAGTTCGTAAACAGCAACAAAAACTGGGAAATTTCGTAAATTGTAAGTTATGGCTCTTAAATTCTGTCTCAAAAGGTTGCCGACCCCTGGCATAAACCAATGTGAAAAATCTGTCATCACCTAGTTTGCAGATACGAGTAAGTAAGTCACTTGACTATATACTATTGTTAAGCATATCGTCAATCTTTGAAATTAATATTATGCAATATGTTGTGTAAATTTATTATGCAGTAGGTATCATGTATGTGCTTGGAAGGGCAGAATTTTGAATGGTCCTAATAATATAAACATTTTTTGGTAACCCAAATTTATACAAATGATACTTATTAACAACAAATAATAGTGAAATACCTATAAACATAATACCAAAATCTATAACTAATCTAACCTAATTGCATTGTGACAATAATTTTATTGCAAAAATTGCACAAAGTTGTTTAACGAATGCACAAACTGGTTTAAATATTATTGTATCGAACCAGGTATCTTTGGTGATAATGATAATGAACAACATTAATGATTTCATCCAATGACACAACCAACCACTGGTTGATTTGCTTGTGGGGTGTGGGGCCCCATTGGATGAATAATTGCCACAATTTCTTATCTATTTCTATCTAACCTTACTGTGCTTTTTGGTTCTTCTCATTACCATTATTTGTGCCGGAATAAAAAGACCCTGTATGTTTATTTCAGACTAGTGTGCTAACCTATACCCTAACCTCCTGTACTAATGATACATTAGAAATGTTTATAAGTACATACATAAAGTTTTCTAAAAATTTGTGCAACTTTTTAATTTTTTTTCCGTAAGAAGCTTCTACAAAATATTGGAAAACTTAAAAAAAAGATGGTTGAAATTGGTAAAGTCCGTCTCAAGTTACATCATGGCCAAGACCAAGTCCATGACCAAGGGAAATTAAGATTCATTTACTTACATACTAACTTTCATAATGATTGATTGTACTGTTGAGGTATGAAGAGGTAGGATGACTTCTTAATTTATTATATATTAGTAGAATATTATGTATGCCAACTCGGAGTCAGCCGCCTAAAACCGAGTGTTGTGGAAATCAATGGGGGAGGCCTATGGTCAGCAGTGAAAACTATTGAGCTGAATATGATGATGTTCTTATTATTTTACTTTATTGAGGGATATACAGTACACAAAACAAATATTTTTTGTTGTCTCAAGGATAAGTTTTGCTTGATACATTATTGTTATATTATCAGATTAATGAACATTATATTATAATAAGGCTATAATAAGGCTGGCAGGCACAATTGCATTTATTTAATACAGCAATTGGAGGTAATTTCTACATATAAATAATTGATTATACTCTATTAATTATAAGAATTTTATTCAAAGTGTTTTTTACTTTATCAATATGTTTTGAATGTAGCTCTGAATTTTAAGTTTTTGGCATGCCTACCTAGTTTAGTGGTTTATAAACCATCAGGCTAAATAGTAGATTTGTGTGTGAGGACAATATGATTATTACATTAAATGGGGGGCATTTGATGAGGAGTTGATGTTTCTCAAGGTCAGATGGGCATTTGGGAATCAGGATATCTTACCACATAGTAGACTCAATATAATGTAGTCGTAATTTATAGGGCAAGTAGTGGTCATTTACTATTAGACCCTTTTATTACGTCACAATAAAGTTAATAACCTCCAAGTAACTTGTAATAGTCGTCTAACTAGAATTAGATTACAAAACTACATAAATCTAACCAAATTTAGCTGCGATTATTTCAGATATAGGTTATCAAATCAGGCGACTTGACTAGAAACGCACATTAGAAAACTTGTCCAAAAGATACGACGCATTTCCCCTGAAATTTTGTATTTTGACATGAAATTATCTGTCACACGCTAGGCTTATGTGGCAGAACCAAGGCACTGCCTGTAGCCATTTTTGAAAAGCTACGGATATAATATTTTGCCGATATTGATTATTTCACAGTTGTACGTAAGTTACACGCTAAGAAGATGATTTGTGGCAGTTTGCAGCCATTTTTAAAATTGTCCGTATTGAGATACGTCACAGGCATAAGAAATCACGATGGCCGACAAAAGAATGGTTAGGTGGTAGTACTTACTGCTAATTTTTACTCCTCCTAGAGGCGGTTTCGGTGGTTGATTATCGAAAGTCTTTCGAACGGATTTGCTGCCCTCGGCGAATGACGTGGTCCTAGGGCGTCCGCTCATTATTAGAGGTATAAAATAAACGGCCTTAGAATCCTGAGCTTCATAGATATGTACTTCACATTTCTCGTTACCACCCTTGCACTCGCACTGAACTCACTACGCCGATGAAATACAAAGTTAGAATAGAATAGTTCAAAACAATATCACTACGATACGATTAAAATCAAAATACGACTGCCTTAGAACGGATTTACAATATCATTTTGATAAAATTTCAAAATTTACATCACTAAAAGTGTACGACAGATTTTAGTTTCTTCAGAGTACCTACTCACTCGTTCGCACAATCGGTTAATTTCGGCACTCATTCGGACCTTCGATCACTGAACGAACGAAGGTGACGTCATACAAACGCATTTTAGCGCCATCTGTATTGACTTTGTTTCATGAATTCGTCGATAAAGCAGTTTCAAAAAGTTAGGCCGGCCTCACACAGCCGGAATGTCTCTCTGAATTCAGAAACGGAATTCATAATATTAATCCAGAAAGCATGGAATTACATATAATGTAATCATGCTCCACACACATTCTTATTTTCTCAGATTATGATTTTTTTAGATTGATCTGTCAGAAAGATACTGACAAGCGTTCTTAATTCCGGAACGGAATATTTAAGATTATGATTTCATAACGCGCGTTTTTCTATAGTTTTGATTGGATCAGCACACACACGACGGCATGAATCAGATTATTAATTATCTCTGTTGTCACTGCAAGCGTAAGATGGCTAGACGTGTCACGACGTGTTATCTAGGGTGCTACGACGGCCGAGACGGAAAATCTTATTTTGTGCGTTGAAAGACGTCCTAAAGTAACTATTACACCGTCCTATTTTTAGGATCCTAACTAGGAAATAGGAACGAGTAATCGCAGAAAGAACGGTTAGTGTCCTAAGTAGTGAGATAGGAAGGTCCCAACCGCTCTACTTCCTTAAACAGGAAAGTCATCGTTGGGTCGTCGCACACCCTTCCCAAAAGGGGGGTGGGGAAGCAAATCCGGGGTCTTTTGGACCCCTTGATTGCGGGGGCAATTTCGCTGCATGCTAATACATGCAGGTACTTTGTTCGGCTTAATAGCCTGTGGAGTTGCTGGCCATTTTTCAGCCAGAGGTGTAGAGCGACGCCGCTCAGAGCGCGAGACTTGCCGTCCTGGGCGTGCCCGGTCGGCACTCAGCGGTCGAGCGGAGGCTCTATTCATTAGTTTGAGCACGTGGATTTGTGTAGGAATCTTGTTCTGCAGGAGGCTAATTTGTTGAGATTAGTTCCCGCGCATAGGGCTTACCGTCCGGCGGCCGAGCGTGGAGAGGTGCCAAGTTCTTAACGTGCGTTAGACTCGAGGCATCGGCTCGCCGGAACATGCTGGTAGTTAGTCGGCCTATGAAGTCCGCCAGGCTCTCCATTTTTAAATCACGAGCGATCACATCGTTCCTCACGTACCGAGGGGCGCTGACAATCGTTCGCATGGCCAAGTTTTGCTGAACGGCCAGCTTTTTTCTGTTCGTCGGCTTGGTAAGAGCGTACCAAGCCGGGGCAGCGTACGTGAGGCGTGACCGCACGTATATTTTGTAGATCCCTATTTTTGTTCGTAGGGGTAGGAGGCGAGATGAAAGTACTGGGCGGAGTAATGCGCGGGCAACACGTGCAGAGTGCACTGTATTATCCACGTGCTTTGCCATTGTCAGGCGACGATCGATGGTCACACCGAGGTACTTCGCTGTGTTCGACCAAGCGATCTCCTGACCTTGCATCGTGAGCTTGCGTGGTGCCTTGATCCGGGGGGAGACGAGCAACGCTTGCGTTTTCGCAACGTTCACTGACAACCTCCATTTCGACAGCCACTCTGGGAGGGCGTCCAGTGCCTTTTGCATTTTTGCAACGGCGTGTCCTGGCGTAATCGACGCCGTATAGTACGCTGCGTCATCAGCGTACAAGGCGAGGAGTGTCCCGTCGACGACAGGGATGTCGTCAGTGAATCGTGCGTAACACACAGGGGAGAGACAGCTCCCCTGCGGTACTCCCGCTTCTATGCGTCGCTCGTTAGACTCGGCGTCCCCTACTGCAACGAGGAAACGTCTCTCTTGCAGGAACGATGCAAGGGTTTTTATCAGGCGGCGTGGAGCGGTCGATGTCGACATCTTTTGCAGCCGACTGGCGTGCCACACGCGGTCGAACGCCTTCTCCATGTCCAAGAATACTGCAACCGAATCTTCCCTTTTGTTCAGGGATACGGTGAAGAAATGTAGTACCTTGGACAGCTGTAAAGTAGTGAAGTGTTCGGCCCTGAACCCGCAGACTGATTACCTTAAAATTTGCGATAAGCAAGCCATAAGCAATATGGCGCAGCTATCGAGCGATCGATCGCTATATGTCAAAAAAAATCGAATTACGTTCGTGATCGTTTGCTAATCGATCGTTGATCGTTAGGATGCACTTATCGCGACGATGCTAGCGCCAATAGCGATATAGTAGCAATAAGTAGAAATAGCTTTATGTCAAACAGATGTGTGCGATGTATTTTTTTTTGGTTTATTTACAAGTCGAAACCTATTCAAAATAATTCAAATGTAATTCAAAATTCACAAAAAATGCTTGGCGTCCCTTCCAAAATTTTCAAGTGGTCAAAGTCGAAGTTAATTTAAATGTTTGTTTCATATGGATTTTGGATATCACTGCAAACGTAAGTAAGAGGTTAACTTTGAAGTAAAAGTATACTGTTAAAGAAATGGCAAACAGAGTATCTAACGAGCAATTAGAAGAGTTGTTAGCCCTTGCTGAGCATCTCGCGTTAGCCAAAGGTGTTAGGCTTGGCGCAAGATGGAAAGAAACTGTTGACAGACAGTAGCATGATCTTGCCACTAACTTAAACTCTTATGGGTCAGGTTCATCAAAATCTGGTGATAGATGGAAAAGGGTGAGCTTTCTTTATGCATGCATACCATCCGTTTTCTTGTAAAGATGAACCATTAATTGTTTGTTTAATTCAATTAAATATATAGGTGTATTATTATTTTTATAGTATTGTGCTGACCTGAAACATATATTGAAGTCAAGGCTAGCTAAGCGGAGGCGGGATGCTTTGGGTACTGGTGGTGGACCGAGTAGTCACGATGATTGGTCAGAAGTAGGGAATGCAAACCGGTTTCACCGAAAATCGAAAAACCGGTTATTCGGTACGGTTTTGACCAAAAAAAAAACCGGTTTTACATAACACCAAAACCGGTTTTTCGGTTATTTTCGGTTTTTATATCAATGTTTGGAAATACTAAAAAGGAAGATTTGCCGCCGTTTTGTAAACTGAGTGCAATGCAGTGAGTATTTTTTTGATGAACTGAAGTGTGTTGATGTGTGATGTGTTGAGCTGGTAAGAAAGTAACTTATAATAATTATTGTTTTTATGATATAAAATATGTTAAACTTTTTTTTACAATACTTATGCAGCAAACTAGCGTACGGCCCGCCTGATGATAACCAGTTACCGTAGCCTATAGACGCTTGCACTTGCAACATAACGGTTATCACTCGCACGTTGCCAACCCTCAACATTTTTGAAGCGGGGAGCTCATTCCACAGCCTGAGCGTCCACGATAGGAAGCTTCTTTGAAACCGCACAGTACGAAACCATTTTGGTTCCAATGTGTGTGGATGACTCCCCGTCGGTGACTACGATGGTAGAAGGTAACTGGACATCAGGTCAAACAATTCTTCAGAACACTGCCCGTTGGAAAAGTGGTAGAACACACATAAGAAGGCAGTGTCTCCTCAGACTAAGGGGCTTTAAAACACTTGTGAGCTTGGGATCGTCGACAATTCTTACGGCACGTCGCTGAACTGAGTTTAAATAGCCAAGCTGGTATCCAGGTGCCCACAGAAGACAGAAATACTCCATTTGACCCAGACTTGCGACTTATATAGTTGCTGTCTTTGTCTCGATAAGATGTACTGCTTCGCTCTATTAATCACACCGAGTTTTTTGGATACCTTGTAGATGACTTTGGAACAGAACGTCTCGCAATAAATATTAAGAGGACTCAAGTCGTCATACTTTTCATACAAAACCTCTGTACTTATTATGGCGTTGTTAAACATTTTTCGTTAGATGTTTTGAACAAATTAGTATCTTGTGCACTATATCTAGCCGTGTATCTAGGCGTAATTTAAAAAAAGTGTGAAACAAATTCAGTCAAAGCCTCCGAAAAACAGCGTTTTTGCCTGAACTTTGGCCATATCTAATGTACCTATAAATTGTAAAAGTAACGAAAACATTTAGATACCAGGCTTGCAAATGTATTGGAGACTAACTAATAACTAACTTTTTTTTCACAAACTTGTAAGATTTTTTCACAAGAATTATACTCCTGGAACAAGTTTTATGAATGCGAAATCATGAATGACGACCTAGCGAAGCGGCCGCGAGTGATCAGCGGAATTTACCGACTGATAACCAACGGCTCTGATGCTGTCTCTCTTTTTTCGCAGTCAAACATTACGTTGGATGAAACAACAAGCTTTTAGACTATGCTTGCGTTGAAGTTGCGCCGGCCACAGAGGGCCACCTTAATGCGAAGGATCCCAATGCTTTTCGTGATGTTGAGGGACATGTTCTAGAAATGAAGATCCACAGCAAATGGACTTTTCTCAACGGTGAATGCGCAGGCTTGTGTGTGACTTAGTGGGGTTGAAATAGATTAGGTATAGTCGACCCCAATCGGAGTCACTAGTTTGTGTACTCTCGATTTAAGACGTAAGTCCATCGCGCCTTTTCTCCAATATAGAACGAGGGATATTTGCACGGCTCGTGTAATGAGCGTCCCCTGTAATTTCATCTGCATAGCAATTAATGCTGGCAATAGAGAGTATATCATTGATATGCTGGAGGAATAGTGTTGGGGATAATTCAGAGCCTTGCGGGACGCCAGCATTAATGTCATGCTATCGGAGCAACTACTGTCAATCTATTTTTTTACTGATCTATTTTTTAACATAAAGTCATCATATCTCATAGCAATTAAAAACCAAGCAAACGTGATACGTTCTTCTGATTTCATTCGTATAAAATAAAATCAAAAGCAACGAACCGTGTAGTCTATATAAACGAGTTTCTGATGAAGACGAATCTACAGAGTCAAATAAACTATTATTTCCATCAATTGGATGAAAAAGAGATGGATGAATTGTATGAAAGATGATAACGGATAGAAGGGACGAATGGAAGAAGCGTACATATTGCGCTGATCCCAAATGATTGGAAACAGGGCAGGCAGATGGTGATGATGTTTCTTTTATACTCACTTCATTAACTTTAACTGACAATAATTCCTGTTTGCGATTTTTACATCTTAGGTACGGGTAGTATGTATAATTCGAGCTATAGAAATAACGTGAAAAAATAAACGAGCGAACATAAAAAAAAACGGTTTAAAACCGGTTAACCGGTTTTTACGTCTCATAACCGAAAAAAAAAACGGTTTTCATTTTGCCACGGTTTTGCATTCCCTAGTCAGAAGTCTTAGCCATCATCGGGGAACAAGCTGTTGTTTTGAGATATCCAGCACAGAGTTCCTATATTTGTAAGTTATTTATTCATCTCCATGTATATGCAAGCATACTACAATAATATTTCACATCATAGATACCTATTCAGGACATTCACCGACCCACTCCGGTGCAAGTTGTATCTAACGAAATAATTGTAATAGGTATGATATTAACAGGCCCAATGTTTTCATAAGAACTATTGACTAATTAATGTATAATGGTAAGTTGAATAGCTATAGAAACTGAACATGAATCATTGTATAAAAAATGCCTGTTATAGTATTTTGTTAAAATATTCTCCATTAATGTTGGTATGCTAAATAATAACTTGTTATTAATATTGTATCTTCATAGGTGTTGATGTGGCTGTGTTCATCCCAGGACCATTATTTTTATGATTTATATAGTAATAAAAACCTGCCAAACACTTACAACTATACTTTTACTTATTTACAGATACTTCAGAGTCTGCAGTACCTGTTGCCAGAAAAGTACAGCAAGAGCATGAGCTACATATGGACCATAATTGTTCAGGATAAATAAATAACAATGTTGCAATTATTTTGTGTTTATTTTTAACCCTTACTAGATCACTTAAGTCTTGAATAAACTACAACAAACAGCATAAGTTACAGTAGTTACTAAAACAAGTAGATTTCACCGCTAGATCATTTTATAAACTAACTACCACTCTTTATTTACACTTCATTTACTTCTTATGATCTTGCTTAAATGTTCAACACGTAAATATGAATTAAAATCGAGGTAATTTAAATAATATATTGGTAGCAATCGATCAGCAACGATTTACAATCAAAGAAAAGGTTGTCGCAATTTGACAGATAAAATTGCTTGCTATCTGCTAGTCCGCTGCTGTCAAAAACGATTCGTAATACCAAATTAATGTAAGTCTATACAGATGAATGCACTTTTTAGTTTACCGATTGTCCCATAGAGGCAGCACTGATGCGTGTTTGCTATGGCTTATTTATCGCTGATTCATAATACGAATTTGCAATAAAACAGCAGATATTTAGCAATTCTGCTATCGCGTAGCTCTTGCAAGATTGGTAATCAGCCTGCGGAACTGTTCGCTTCTTGGCGTTATATGGGGACCGAGGTGTCGCAGCAGGAGCTTTTCAAACACCTTCGATAATGTAGAGAGTAGTATGATCGGCCGATAGCTCTCCGGCTTTAGGGAATTTTTCCCGGGCTTCGGTATCATTCGAACTTTACCCACTTTCCAAAGGGTGGGAAAATGACTCAGGCGGAGGATTCCGTTAAACAGGCGCGTTACTGCCGCTAATGCGCGCGGCGGTAAGTGACGCAACGCCGTGTTTGTAATCCTGTCTACGCCTGGGGCACTTCTCCGCTTTGTAGTGAGCAAAGTTCGCTGAATCTGTCGGGGCGAGATTACCACCGGGTCCTCCTCGAACGCTATCGGCGGGGCGAAGTACTCTCTAAGATGTTGCTCGACTGCAGCAACGTGGTCCTCATCGTCGGTCGGGTTCGGGCGGAACTGGCGTTCTAAGCAGTCCGCGAAGATCTCCGCTCGGTCTGCTGCGCGGTACCGGGGTGTGCCGTCTGCAGCCTGGAGCGGGCGAATCGGCTCTGGGGTGCCGGCCAGGGAGCGACAGAGGCGGTGGATGCTGTTCCAACCTTCCTCGTCAACTTCCTGGATGTGACTTTCCCAGCTTAGAAGCGTTACTCTGCTGATTTCTTTTTTAATTTTTTCAGTTTCTTGATAGAATTTTCGCAGGCGCTTTTTATTATTTATTAATATCAGCAAGGATGTTGTAAACAGGAAAGTGTAATCGCGTCGCTCCGATTTAGGACGTTTAGGGATGTAACATTGTTCTTCAAAACATCGATGTTTTGAAATAATTATATAAGGCTCATCTAAAGTCTTGGCATATATTTTGAGGGATGAATGTATAGGTCATTAGTAATCAAAAAACAATAATAGAAAAATAATCCGTACATTAAAAATACTACATTATTTATAAATTAATACTTGGTACTTACTTACATAAAGTTCAATTTTGTTTTTTATTTTGAACATAAAGGAGCTCATTTGTATTCATTGAAATTTTAATTTGTGTGATCGGTTTGAGAGAATAAATAACTTAAAACATCGGAAGAACATCGATGTTAATTTATAAATAATGTAGTATTTTCAATGTACGGATTATTTTTCTATTATTGTTTTTTGATTACTAATGACCGATACATTCGTCCCTCAAAATATACGCCAAGACTTTAGAAGGGCCTTATATAATTATTTCAAAACATCGATGTTTTGAAGAACAATGTTACATCCCTAAACGTCCTAAATCGGAGCGACGCGATTACACTTTCCTGTTTAAGGAAGTAGAGCGGTTGGGACCTTCCTATCTCTCTACTTAGGACACTAACCGTTCTTTCTGCGATTACACGTTCCTATTTCCTAGTTAGGAAATAGGAAATAGGATGGTCTAATAGCTGCTTAAGGGCTTATTACATCTTCCTATATTTAGGATCCTAACTAGGATGGTTCTAACAAGGAAGCAGGAAGCTACTTATTACACTACACTATCTTGCTTTCTAACTAGGACGCGGCAAAGAGTATAGCAACTATACTTAAAGCGGGACGGACGACTCGTAGGGATGTAACAAAGGTCGATTTAAAAAAAATATAACTATACTTACATCGATGTTCTTCCGATGTTTTAAGTTATTTATTCTCTCAAACCGATCACACAAATTAAAATTTCAATGAATACAAATGAGCTCCTTTATGTTAAAATAAAACAAAATTGAACTTTATGTAAGTAAGTACCAAGTATTAATTTATAAATAATGTAGTACTTTCAATGCACGGATTATTTTTCTATTGTTGTTTCTTGATTACTAATGACCTATACATTCATCCCTCAAAATATACGCCAAGACTTTAGAAGGGCCTTATATAATTATTTCAAAACATCGATGTTTTGAAATAATTATATATTGTACGGATTATTATTCTATTATTGTTTTTTGATTACTAATGACCTATACATTCTTCCCTCAAAATATACGCAAAGACTTTAGAAGCCTTATATAATTATTTCAAAACATCGATATTTTGAAGAACAATGTTACATCCCTAAACGTCCTAAATCGGACCGACGCGATTACACTTTCCTGTTTAAGGAAGCAGAGCGGTTGGGATCTTCCTATCTCACTACTTAGGACACTAACCGTTCTTTCTGCGATTACACGTTCCTATTTCCTAGTTAGGATCCTAAAAATAGGAAGGTGTAATAAGTGCTTTAACTCTGTTCAAATGCCTGGTATAGTGTGCCATATTTTATGACCGAGAGGTTGGTGGAGGTGGCCACTATAAAAAATCTCAGTAGTTATTCTATGAAGGGGGTATGTTGAAATGTAGAGGTGAATCCAATGTATTCGTTAGAGTTTATTTTTTATTATTTAAAGCTAAAAGTAGGGCGATGAGAATTAATACTTCGTCTTTCATAGACGTTTTCAACGTTTTCAACAGAGACGTCTGCCGGGACCCGAGAATAGAAGACTAGTAATCAATCTGAATTTTTAAGATATGTGTGAGTCAAGTGCCGGAATCCAGAGCATGAATTCCGTCTCTGAAATTAAGAGAGACATTCCGCAGGCTGATTACCAATCTTGCAAGAGCCACGCGATAGCAGAAATTGCTAAATATCTGCTGTTTTATTGCAAATTCGTATTATGAATCAGCGATAAATAAGCCATAGCAAACACGCATCAGTGCTGCCTCTATGGGACAATCGGTACACTAAAAAGTGCATTCATCTGTATAGACTTACAATAATTTGGTATTACGAATCGTTTTTGACAGCAGCGGTGTAGCAGAAAGCAAGCAATTTTATCTGTCAAATTGCGACAACCTTTTCTTTAATTGTTAATCGTTGCTGATCGATTGCTACCAATATGTTATTAAAATTATCAGGATTTTAATTCATATTTACATTCTGAACATTTAAGCAAGATCATAAGAAGTAAATGAAGTGTAAAAAAAGAGTGGAAGTGAAGTAAGCAGTGATTGTTTTAATTTAATTTGTCATGGTTTTTGTAGGCATTTTATGTTGTATGTTAGCTTATAATATGGTTTGAAATTGTATGTACTGGCATAATTTTATACTAAAACTGTTTTGTTGATTTGTAAGATACCTATATATCTATGGGCCAAAGTAACCATATAATAAAGAGATAATAGTATTCTATTTATTCAATTTTTCACTTATCACCTATATTTTAAAATATACTTAAATAAAAATAATATTATATGATATGGGTAAGAAGTATTTAATTATAGTCAATAAATACTATTATTATTTGTATTGATAGTTTAATACTGTTAATAATTAATTAATTGCAATTATACATATAGGCATAATTTGTATGTATGTTAATTTATAAAATGAACTAGCGGTGAAACCTACTTGTTTTAGTAACTACTGTAAATTGCTGTTTGTTGTAGTTTATTCAAGACTTAAGTGATTAAGGAAGTGACGTAAGGGTTATAATAAACACAAAATAATTGCAACATTGTTATTTAATTATCCTGAACAATTATGGTCCATATCTAGCTCATGTTCTTGATGTACTTTTCTGGCAACAGGTACTGCAGACTCTGTCTCTGTGAATAAGTAAAAGTATAGTTGTTAGTGTTAGGCAGGTTTTTATTTCTATATAAATTATAAAAAAATATGTAAGGAAGACATCCTCAGCCACATCAACACCTATGAAGATACAATATTAATAACATGTCCTTATTATTTAACATACCAACATTAAAACAAAAATACTATAACAGGCATCTTTTATAACAATGATTGATGTTCAGTTTCTATAGCTATTTAACTTACCATGATACATTAATTAGTCAATAGTTCTTAATACATTAGACTGGTTAATATCATACCTATTACAATTATTTCATTAGATACAACTTGCACCGGAGTGGGTCGGTGAATGTCCTCTGAATATCTATGATGTAAGATATTATTCTAGTATGCATGCATATACTTGGAGATTAATAAATAACTTACAAATATAGGAACTCTGTGCTGGATATCTCAAAACACAGCTTTTTCCCTGACGATGGCTAAGACTTCTGACCAATCATCTTGACTACTCGGTCCACCACCAGTACCCAAAGCATCCCGCCTCCGCTTAGCTAGCCTTGACTTCAATATATGTTTCAGGTCAGCACAATACTATAAAAATAATAGTACACCTATATATTTAATTGAATTAAGCAAACATTTAATGATTCATCTTTACAAGAAAACGAATGGTATGCATGCATAAAGAAAGCTCACCTTTTTCCATCAATCACCAGATTTTGATGAACCTGACCCATAAGAGTTTAAGTTAGTGGCAAGATCATCATACTGTCTGTCAATAGTTTCTTTTCATCTTGCGCCAAGCCTTTGGCTAACGCGGGATGCTCAGCAAGGACTAACAACTCTTCTAATTGCTCGTTAGATACTCTGTTTGCCATTTCTTTAACAGTTTACTTTTACTGTAAAGTTAACCTCTTACTTACGTTTGCAGTGATATCCAAAATCCATATGAAACAAAAACTTAAAATAACTTCGACTTTGACCACTTGAAAATATTGGAAGGGACGCCAAGCATTTTTTGTGAATTTGAATTACATTTGAATAGGTTTCGACTTGTAAACAAACCAAAAAAATACATCGCACACATGATCCAAGAAAACAAGGTCTGGCATTCCGGGAGAGACACTTTTTACGTCACTATTCTGTTGCCACTTTATTGTAAGAAACCACTAAATTATGGAAATATTTTTCAGTCACTATTTTGTCAAAAATAAGTATTAAGCATTTTAACTGTCATATCGTTTAACTAATCAAACAAAAAAAATAAGTAAACGTGAGTGAGCATATTGTTTTGAATTAAAACCTTCTGGTTTTATTATATTCCCACCGGAAATACTATGGGTACGGGGAGTCATGATTACATACGACTGGTAACACAAAAACGCGCTGTCTCATTGACATTCTGCCATTTTGACGTGCTACGTTGACGTGTGTTGTTATCTTTGTCGAACACGCATATTTGTAATTTTCGCTTTCGCTCAGTTTCAGTGTACAGAGAGTTTCTCCACGCGTCTTGTTTTTCTACTACCACAATTTAAAAATGGTTCGTTGTTCTATTAGGAATTATTGTAAGAGTAAAAGTGTAAAGGGCGGTCCAATATGGTTTTTTACATTTGCCGTAAAGGAATCTATAGCCAATGAATGGCTAAGCCCTTGTGGACCTATTTATTGTTTATTTTAAGTTTCGTGCTTGTAGGGGTTATAATCATCTAGATTCCATTGCACATATTTTGATAATGTATTCACACACAGCAAAGGCAATATTAGGGCGACTTACGATTGATAAATAAATTAAATTACCAATTGCTTCTTGATAAGGAAAGTGTCCAAAAGTGACTTTGACATTCTCGTTTTCTTTTTCTTTAGAGGTGAACATATTTTTTTTTTCTATCGGATTTAGAACATAGTTCGAATCAGTCATTTCGAACTTTTGTTTTCTTAGGGTACATTCCGAATTGGATAATATCGATCATAGTGCTCACAGTAATAATTTGCGAGTTAGATATCACGTTAATGACAGCTGAGAACTGCCAACAATTCGGAACGCTCCTGAACGCACTCACAGTATTCAAAACAGAACATTTGAGAAATAACTTAAAATCTGAATTAACAATGCGCTAGGACTCCTTATATATTTTATAAGTTGACTCGCAAAAAGGAATATCCACTTTTTTTTATTCTTTTTCTCTCATAAAATCATAAAAAGTATCTTTGCCAAATAGAAAACCAAGAATCTTATTAGATTTTTGTAGAAAACACAATAGTTAACCTTCACTTTTGACATCGCTCATGGTGATATCAGTTTAGAGTATGGTCGGTGTGAGCGCAATATGGCGGATGTCATGACGTCATCTACGATGTTTCACGGGATCGGGATCTTTTATATTGTTAATTATTTGAAAACAAAAAGCAAAACATAGTCAGATTGTCCAAAAATATATAAAAAATGTAACCTTGCTGAGTTTCTTGCCGGATTCTTCTCAGTTAAAGGCCGAGTTCCGAACCGGTGGTAACTTCAGTAAATGCCTTTCTGGTGCCTAAATTGAATAAATGACTTTGACTTTGACATCGTGAGCGCGCTCACAGTAATATGGAACGGGTTTAAGCACGCTTTAAACCGATTTCAGCGTCAATTCGGAATGCAGCCTTAATGTACTTCTTGGCACATGAAATTTGCATCTTTTTCTTTATGAATTTGCGCACCATGATAGCATCCAATTTTCTTATATTTTACTTGATATATAAACTAGATTGACTTTCCCCAAACAAAAAGTTTGAGAACCGTCGTCGGCGGAAATGACGTACATCGTGTCTCCCCGTGTCCCGGAATGCCATACCTGATATAATTATACCATGATCGCACACATCTGTTTGACATAAAGCTATTTCTACTTATTGCTACTACATCGCTATTGGCGCTAGCATCGTCGCGATAAGTGCATCCCAACAATCAACGATCGATAAGCAAACGATCACGTACGTAATTTGAATTTGTTTGACATATAGCGATCGATCGCGCGATAGCTGCGCGATATTGCTTATCGCTTGCTTATCGCTAATTTTAAGGTAATCAGCCTGCCGGCTGTGTGAGGCCGGCCTTAATATTGAACTATTTCTACTGATTTTATTAAAATCCGCAGGGCAAGATAAAAATATAATAAATGCGGCTTAAAAATCCGTGGGTTGCTTCTAAGAATACCCCTTAAACTGTTTTTTTTTAAAACAATAACAATTATTTAATGAAACAAATCCGACTCGGTAAAACAAAAAATAACTGAAAAGAGAAAAACAAGTTCTTTAATAGGTATAACTATAATTAATAGATTCATGAATATAACTTGAATTTTATAAGGTATTGCAGTCGAGGACAAACCAATAACCCAAGTAGGTATGTATTTTTTGAAATATTTATATTAATTTAAGATTCTTGGAAGATTCTTGGTTTAGGATCTTTGAAATAAGGTTTATTTTGACTTGACATATCACTTCTTTTAGTATCGCCAGACTACAATAGTATAGGTACTGGCTAAGTATCGCGTTAGTACGTCTCTCCAGCATTCAATGTATTTTTTTTTCTTCAATGGCGTCACACGGCTTGTGTATTTTGCCAATTTCCAGTAATATTATAAGTTCTAGTCACAATTAATAACTTTCACATAGTCCTCAGTCAGTCATCGTCCATAAAAGTCATGTTTTGGTACAATGGTGGTTATTGTACTAAAACTTCACGGACTTCTTGAGACAACTTGAAAAGACACGATACACATAATTCATTTCATTTCACTTCACTGGTGCACATGATTGATGTTTATTGGATAAAATACCACCGATAATACGCAATAAAACTCAAAATACACGAATTTATGAAAATAAAAATGAAAACACGTCTCTCTACAAGTTCCCGCCAAAAAGTCCATTCAATTTCAATGTAAAATTAAACTCTATTTTTAAACGCGTATGAAAAATATGCTCTTCTCTCCGAGCCGGTTTGTGTGAACGGACCCTAAAAGCGCTTAAGAGGAAAGGATGGCTGCATGAAATTTGAAAAATAGGTATTTAACAAATCTATTGCTGTCGCGCTGTTGCTGGGATATAAATGTTTGAGAGACGATAGAGACAACTGCAGCTTAGATCGATTATACCTATTTAAAATAGACGAAATCGCTATTTCGTAATCCCCAGTTTCCTCCTCCAATACTGGATCGTTTTATTTTATCTTTTCAAGAATATAATAAGAAGAGCTTTGGCTATGTCTGTCGGTTTTCCTTTTATTTTTTATATTCGTCAAATTTGTTTGTTGGACGTCTGATAAGGATGTGGCGACTTGCGTGCCACCTATTTATTTGTCTGTTTCATGTACTTACTGGCCACAGTCTTTTAGTACTGGCTGTTTGTTATATTAAGAATAATATGATTAATTGTTTGCTTGAAAATGTGATAGGCATTCATTCAATGTCCAGACGCCTAGCTCTTCGGTTTTATAAGAGATTTTGTCTGTAGAAGAAGTAATTTACCCTGTTATGTATTTTATATTAAGTTAAGCTAAATTACAGTGTTCCGTTAAGCAGAGTTAGTAATGTAACCCGAAAGTTGGAAATTACACAAGCAAACGTATCGCAGCAGTTTTATTTTTTAGGTATTCACAAATCCCACAAGGGCAATAAAAATCGTCAGCTTTTGTCATTTTAGAAGGCTCCTAATTCGTATAATAATTAATTTATGGAGAAAAACACAACCGAGAGACATACAGTGGTACCTACAGATTGCATGGCAAAATAATCATAGCTCTAGTGTCATTATCCAGAGAGGAAACTGAGGATTATGTTTGTATGGAACAAACGCCACCAGCGTTTCCTCTTAAATGAGGAGCAAAGATTTCTTATGAAAACGTAGTATGAAAGGTACCTCACGGGTACCTCTATGCCTATGCTCAAAATGAAAGAATCTCAAAATACGTCAAAATATCTGTCAAATTGTTGATGTTTGATGTTAATTCCATGGTATAATATGGTTAATTCCAAGTTATTTCGTAGAATTCATGATCGAAGAAAGTAGAATTGTTATTTTGAACTTGATTTGAACCCAATTTGAACCATAAATGCACGATTTGACAGATATTTTGACCATAGAGGTATCATAAGAAAACTCCTCATAGGGGTCGCTATCGTAGCAACAGAGTATGAAATGAAGCTAGCCGTTGTTAACGGAGTGGAAGTACACAGTTGCCAGGTGCACTATAATTACAGTAGATCTACCGTATTTTCATATAGAGTAAGAGCCCGTGAACCTTCGTTATTTTACTTTGAGAATCTAATATATAGGGAAACACAAACACAGGCGACCCCCTCTGCCAAAGTACATTAGCCATATGCGTTTATAAAAACTAGTTCGAACGACATCCGCTACCATTTGGCATAACCTTATCACTATAAAATAACGTCCATTTTATTATTTAATTTAGGTATTAGGAAAAACGTTCTCGAGAGTGACTCACTTTTTAGGCGCCGTGTCCCTTTCACACAGTTGCCAGCGTTCAATTAAATTGACATGGTAGAAACAGCAGGAATATTAGGACATACGTAATTTCACTAAAAAGCCACAAGGATAATTTTATATAGGCAAATAAATGAATAAGCTTTCATTTCTCACTAAATACAAAAACGTGTCTACATTCTGATAAAAGTTTTTGAAAGATAGGAGTATTGTGATTGTATTAGGTTCCCATTGCAAACAAAAGTAACAACATGGCGGATTATTTGTCTTTGCGTTGGCGTCAGTTTTATAGTATTGTGATTTTTCGTACCTACTATTTTTTAATTAAATAAAATAGTCCGGACTTGTGTTTTGAGTGGGTGTAAGGAAGACTCGCATCCAGGATGTGGGATATCCTTCCACACGTAAGAAAATGTCAATATGGATCAATAATGTGTCCATTTCATTTACATTTCAGGACTTTTACTATTTTCAAGTATATATAAAGTACTCTGTGATTTACTATTTCACTTAGTGATGTTAAAATGTTTCATTGTATTTTTTTTCACTGTGTTTTAGATTGTTTGTTAAGGAAGAAATGAAAAATAAATGGATTGAGGCATTACAAATTTCTGGAAACTTGACTAAATATTCTGTGGTTATGGTATGCAGCTTACATTTGAAAGACGAAGACTTTCTAACAGAAGTTAAAAAGAGGCTTAAACCTGAAGCATTTCCTACTAAACAAACGTACCACATTTTCTAAAAATTCCTTGGTCATGTTTAACTATAATGGTGGTCATTGTACTAAAACCACTGACGTCTATCTTGTATAATGGAGGTCTAATGGTGACTAAAACCAAGGAATTTTGATACAAAAAACGCGGCCCGAAAGAGACTTACTTTATAGGCGCTGTGTCTCTTTCTAAAATAGCTACCATCATTTATATGAACTAAGCAGGAAAGTACGGGGAGAAACCAATAACCTAAGTATGTTTTTTTTAAAGAGCTTATTTTTCTCTATTAAGTTAATTTTTGTTTTACGCAGTAGGGTTTTTTGTTTCTTTTAATTATTTAATTTATTTCAGAATTTTAGTTTTGTACAGAATGAGTTGTATGTATTAGTAAGTAACGCATGTAATGGTAAAGTAACGCTAACAACCATCGCAACTCTGTGAGTTACGTACGGTAACCGTTCTATACCAGGTAAATATCAACCTCCTTAAATATGGCACAAATGCAGAACAACACCCGGTATATACTTGAAAATAGTAAATGTCCTGAAATGTAAATGAAATGGACACACTATTGATCCATATCGATATTTTCTTACGTGTGGAAGAATATCCCACAACCTGTATACGAGTCTTTCTTACACCCACTCTCAACACAAGTCTGGACTATTTTTTTATTAATTAAAAATTGCAGTCAAACCATTTATAGAACGAAAAATCACAATATCAAAAAACCGACGCCAATCGCAAAGACAAACAATCCGCCAAACTTTTGTTTGCAATGGGCTACCAGCCCAATGCAATTACCTTTGACTAATGATATATCCAGACGGAGCTACGAAGCTGTTTACGCGTCGATAAAAATAGCCCCTAACTGTTAGGGGCTAAGTCATTTTCCCGTCTTCAGTGTCAGTCGAGACGTCACTGGGACACAACCAAATTCACCAAAATTGTATTGTTTCAAAATGTCGTTTTGTGTGATAAAAGTGTATAAAAACTACATACATGGGTCGATCTAGACCAACGAAAAAGCTCACCTATCATCGGTAAGTAACAATATTTCCTATTAGTTTCTGCAATATAAGCCATTGAAATGTTTCGAAAATAAATATTTTGAGTAAGCGCCATTTTTTATGTGTTGCCCGTGCTGCCAGATTATGAACTCAAAAACTCCCATGGTAATATCAGTCAATAGTTAAATACGAGTATGTAGATACTGATTTTTGAGTCGAAAGTCGAATGTTTTTTTTTTAATACTAATGACGATTAATCAAAATGGGTATTAATTTAAGATTTTCCTCGAGCTAATTACGAATATCATTTTGAATTTCAAGATGGCGGACCTATTTTTTTTTTAGTTGACGTGTTTGTCGTTTTCGGTTTTTCCATCATAGTCAGTGATGTATATAACCATGGATGCGGTCACCGGAACACTTTGTAAAATACTTCTTCATACAAGTAAACTGTACAGCCATCTGTTTAAAATCATTTGAACTACGTAGTGCCGCGTTTCATAGGCGTACGATGTAAACTTGTATATGTGCGTACCATGCACATTTTGTTTATTACATTTTTATTTAAGTCGGATATTACTAAATTAAAAAAATAAGGTTATTCGACACGCGTGTATGTAATATTAATGGAATTGCAAAATATTCACAATTTAAAATAGTGTCCGCCATATTGAACTATTTAGTTACCGATCCGATTGCTCTCAAAATTGATATTTGAGAGACCCTTGGACCATATAACGAGAACCTATGCTAAAAATTAAAAAAAGTGGCCGCCATTTTGAACTATTTACTTATTGGTCCGATTGCTCTCAAAATTGATATTTGGGACAGTTTTGGATCATATAACATAAATCTTTGCTCAAAATTGAAAAAAAGTGTCCGCCATTTTTTTTTTTATTTTGAAATAACTGACTTAAATAATAAGACTTTCTTTACAGAATACCAAATGATCCAATTTTAAGAAGCCAATGGATAGACATCATTCGGAGAAGCCGTAGTGAAGATATCTGGACCTAGCCAAAAAATAATGTTTGACTTGATTTGACTCGATTTGCTTGTTTTGACTCAATTTTACTTGATTTCACTCGGTTTGACTGGATATGCTTGATTTGACTTGGTTTGACTCGGATTGACTCGATTTGACTCGGGTTCACTCAATTTGACTAGATTTGACTCGATTTGACTTCTTGACTCGATTTCACTCGGTTTGACTCGATTTGACTGGATTTAACTAGATTTGCTTGATTTGACTTGGTTTGACTCGATTTGACTCGGTTTGACCCTGTTTGACTCGATTGGACTCGGTTTGACTCGATTTAATTTGATTTGACTCGATGTGACTTGATTTGAAACGTCAACGCAAATAATTACTGTTCGTTGACATCAAAGTAAAAATAATAAGTATTAATTTATATCGGCGCCATTAATCTTATTCTTATTATCATGTATTATCCCGATTCCACTTTTATTTTCGGAGTTTTAAAAGATATCGACACCGTAATATATTTTTCCCCATTTTATTGGTTTTTTTTCAACAACTGGTAACTGGTATAAACGTCACTATGACAAGCAGAATGACGTACCGCGAGGATAAGATGTAGCAAAGTTGGCCACTTTTAAAAGTCATGTGACATATATATTTTCTAAGGCAATTACATTACTCCTATCTTTCAAAAACTTTTATCAGAATGTAGACACATTTTTATATTTAGTGAGAAATTATATTAATTTATTTAATTGCCCTGTATAAAATTATCTTTGTGGGTTTTTAGTGACATTACGTATTTCCCAATATTCTTGTGGGGCGATTACGTAACTAAATTTCAATCATTTTCGAATTGAAATAGGTTCAATATAGCGGTTTTCTGATAACTTTTTTACGTTCTGATAACTGCAAATACAAACAGTGGTTCATTAGAAATGGAACCATTTCCGATTTTGTAATATTTCTACCGATTCAGAGGTTATTTCAATCTGAATGTCATTGAAATACGTAGTGTTGTTTCTACCATGTCAATTTAACTGAATGCTGGCCAACTGTGTAAAATGGACACGGTGCCTAAAAAGTGAGTCTCTGTCGAGACCGTTTTTCCATATACCTAAATTGATTTAAAAAATGGACGTTATTTTATAGTGATAAGATTCAAAATCCTTTGTACATTAAAACTCGAGTTAGCTATCCTGTTACGTAATAATAATATCCTTCATCATGACTTTTATGGACGGTGACTGACTAAGGACTGTGAAAGTGATAATTATTGTGACTGGAAATTATAATATAACTTGGCAGAATTAAGTCCTAATTTGTATTTGGTTGCCAAACTTAAAACTAAGAAGAAGAAGATGAGGTGGTACTACATACGCTAGGGTAAAATCAGGGCCGTCTTAAGCCATGCCGGGGCTCTGGCACACCAGAATTATGGGCCCCGTTGGATATTAAAAAAGAGAATAACAATAAAACATTTTTCTGCTACGATTTTACATTTTTGTTTTGGTTAAAATTAAAAACTGATCTAGTGCCCGATTAATATTTTAATTTAGATTTTTTCTTACTATCCTACCTAAGTTGGCGCGGTTGGTAAAGATTCCACCTATCGCGCCGCAGGTCGTGGGTTCGATTCCCACACAGGACATGCATTTGTGTGCATGAACATGTCTGTATGTCCTGAGTCTGGGTGTAATTATGTATATTTACAAACAAAAAGTAGTATATGTATTATATCAGTTATGTTTCCACAGTACAAGCTTTGCTTGGTTTGGGATCAGATAACCGTGTGTGAGGAATGTCCCAGGATATTTATTATTATTAAAATAGAAAAAAACATTGTGTAATCTAAGCGAATATCGGCCTTTCGGAGCCCCCGTATGCCTTTATGGTTAAGATGGAACTGGGTAAAATTAAAGTATTCTACGGTAGATATACATGCTGATGTTTACCATGCAGTAGGTACCTACATTAGCACAATGCTGCAATGTAATGAAAACTGTGCTATAAAATTAGGAAGGTAGTAGGTACCTACCTGATAATATTATGCAATAAGACGAGTTTGTTAATTACATAAAATTATAGAGCTGCTTTGTTCGAAGATATAGAGGGCAAGCTATCTCGGCGCGCGTGGCGTGGATGGATCACTCGATGTCGTAGTTAGTTGCGCGTGCGCCGCGTACGAGGCGAGCGGCACGGTCGCGGACGCGCTCATAAAATTTACTGATAATGTGATATACACTCAACTCACTATCTCCAAAAGTTATAAAGGCTATCGCAAAACGCATTGGACCAACAATGGAATGCTACACGTCGGACAGCTGCGATAGCGACAGCAGAGAACAAAAAACTCTCGATTTATCGAACCAGTTATTAGAGACTTTAAGCCTGTCGTCGGAACTGAACAGCATTGTTGACGAAAAGGATTGCTCAGAAAATTACGAGATAGTATTGCTTTATAATAACAGAATCAGAACTCTGCCAGACACGGTCAACAGGTTTTGTAACTTGAAGATATTGGACGTTAGCAACAACAGGCTCACCGTTCTACCTGATGTATTCAAAAATTGTCCTCTTACGTCCTTGATAGCAAAACATAACCAACTGACAAATGAATCGCTACCAAAATCATTCTTTACGACTAAGAACACACTTCGAGAGCTAAATTTTAGTGGAAATCAGCTGAATTTCTTCCCGGAGCAAGTTTTAGAGTTAACATATCTGAAATATCTTTATTTAGGTGGTAATAATATAGTCAACATACCAAAGGACATATGGAAGCTAAACAGGTGAATAATATTTTCTAAATTAGCGCTACATAAGTAAGTAATACTCGATAATATGTTGGTACGTTGGTACATAGGGGTACGTTTAAGTAAGCCGATAAATTTTCGCCGGATAAAAATTATAGCGAGGGTTCGCTGAACGGAGTAATTTTTTTATTTTATTTTATTTTAAAAGGTACACCAACAGCATGAAGTATCATACATTATGTAAAAAACAGTATAAATAGTAGGTTGTGTTCTTATACTTATGCCTATTAAAGGTATACACAACATTCATAAATTACGAAACGCTAGAAATAACAACTAGGTACTTATTGGTAAACATTTCGTACAGGAAAATATTAAGATTAATACAATATAAATGCAATAAACTACTGACTATAGATACAAAAAAAACATAAATAAAAATAGATAAAATCAAAAAGTTAAACAATAAACATAACAGTTCAAGTCTACTCCTGTAGTGCAATTCTGTTCTTTTTTGACAGCTGACGACGACGACGTCCGTCGTCGCGGTCTATTCTCTATACATTCGTAGTGCGGTGCTACATTTTTCAATTGGTCAATTAATTAATGTTTAATTTTAGGAAGCTCCTATTAAGGTCGTATTATGTATCCATTATAAAAAAAACCTGTCACTTTGTGGATCACTTTCATTTATGATAGTTTCTGTGTAATGTTATGATATTTGAAGTAAGTATGTTTTATTACAAATTATTTATTACAAATCCAAGACTGTTCTTTGTCGAAATCAGTCAAAAACAAAGGCCCAGTTCAGCAGAGGACATCTCGTGACAGAATATGATGATGATACTAATTGTATAGTGGTTACAGAGTTGGTATACATATTTCAGATATCTGCAGCTCGGATAAGTCATATTATGGGCATCCTTAAATCAGCCAATGATGAAGATATCTTGGAAAAACGTCGTCAAGCTCAACAGTTGAGACTTTTGGCGAGTAATTCTTTAACTATTCTTGTTGAAATAAACATTGATTAAATTGTGCACAGCACTACAAAGTCAATGCATTTTTATTTACTGGAAATGCTAAAATTCTTCCAAATTCTATATAGAAGTATTTGATATCTGGCTTATTTTTATTATTCCTTATAAAAAAAATACCTCGTCAATTTAGTAGTATGTACTTACATACGAGTATGTTATTAAACATTATTCGTGAAAAAATGTTAATTGTTTCAATATTTTCAAAATATGGGCGCTATATCTAGCTTTCTTTTTGTGAAGTTTAAGTCGTAATATTAAGATAAAGTTAAACCAATGAATAGCCTTCATATTAAACCTTTAAAATTGGTATATTCAGTACATTAAAGTTTTACTAAAATATGAAATAAAATTAGCCTTTATCTAGTTTCCATATCATAAGTTTGCTTAGCTTGGGATTACGACTCAGACCATTAAAATAAATGAAATCCACTCGCAGAGCGCAGTTGATGTTTACAATACACCTTCCAGTCCATTTTAATTCTTTTGACCTATTCAAGTATTCAATTGTTTCGACATGCAATAGTCCGGGAGGTACTGATGCATTTTAGGTAGTATTAATACGCCGATCGATGGCCATCTTTTTCAATAGATCTTGAATGACTAATATGTGAACCACGCATCAGCGATGCACCCGCGGTGGGTTTAGGATTGGAAGGTTACGGCAGGGGTAAACTTTTTTTTTACAAATTCATGCGAGCAGCTGACGCGTGTTCCCCCCTCCACCATGCAGCAGACGATTTTTTTCAGCTCAGTATTATGTCAAATACTTATGAAACAAGTTTGAGCCGGCGTACTATGTCTTTTTTTTTACTGGGAGTGGCTGATGACGGATGTAGAAGACTTGAGCAGACGGTCGGTTCACTTATTAGTCATATAAGATCAACTATACATTTCAACGTCAGCCGGCTTACTATGACTTTTGTGTTTGCAACGCTACCTCCCGGACTAACCGTCACAACGGAGTCGTCGTCGGTTGCTGTCAAAAACGTTTCAGAATACCAAAGCTGGGGTGGATGTCCGAGCAGATGGTGGATAATTTTATTTTTGTATTTGTTGAGGGAGTCAAAGAACACATCGAGATTAGGCAGAGTTGACAGTAAACTATTATGTTCTGTACAGATTCTGGTAATTGGGGCATTTTTACCGAGATTGGTTCTACATGGTGGTTGGTGGAATGTTCTTATTATAGGCTGCCTCGGTAGATGAAACGGGACTGTGGGAGAGATAAGTCCTAGAACATGTTCGCAGTTTGAAGAACTATTTACAGCCTTATGTAAAAATGTTAAATCAAGCAGTTTGCGGCGATCACGCTGTGACTGATGATTTTGAAAAAGGCTGTTCTCTGGTTGTATGGTTGTATGTGGGAGATTCCTTGGGAAATGAAAGCTAGACGCCTTGTAAAAGTTCTTTGAATATTTTCGATGCGCTGCAAATGTACTATCTACCAAGGATTCCATACAACACTACAGTACTCCAGATGGCTTCGGACTAATGCGTTGTAAATTATGATTGTAGTTTTGGTGTTGAATTGTTTGGAATTCCTAAGTAAAAAAACACATCATTTCCGATGCTTTGGTTACTATTTTGTCGACGTGGGATGTAAACTTTAGTTTGTCATAATTACTCCTAAGTCACGTATTTCTGAGACTTTTTGCAAAGTGTACATTTATTGTGTAGTTTGTGTTTTTTCTTAGTATATTGCATAAAGGAACATTTATTTGCGTTTAATACCATATTATTTTCATCACACCATTGTTTTATTCTATTTATATCTGATTGAATAAGGGCAACATCTAAATAGGATTTAACCTTTTTGTATATTTTTAGATCATCTGCAAAGAATTCAAATTGACAATGCTGTATTTGGGATGTAATATCATTTATATATGAAATGAAAAGTAGAGGTCCCAAGTGAGATACCTGAGGTACTCCAGATTCAGCATAGTCATAGTTAGAGTCTGTCAAATTCAATTGACAGCTTGTAAATATCTATCACTTCGACTCAAAATTGTATTGTAATCACCGTAAAGTTAGGATTCCGCTTGAAAATGGACCGGAATATGAGAAATCAATTTGCCGATGCAAAACATCTATCAGCTGTCAATCTGACAGAATAAAATTTTGCGACGTAAAAAGGTGCCGACGCCGACGTAGCTTACGTGAATTTATTTTCCCTTGTGTTAGATATTTACTAGATATTTATTCATATTGGTTGGATAATATTATTATGGTAGAAGGATTGAGTGATGTGGCAACACTGACCATAACGCAAATAGCAAAGCATATAAAAGTGAGGGTATTTGTATTTGTAAGAGTTAGTTTTTCACAAGCTCTCGAGCTAGACACAGATCAGTACGATCATTGTTTTACCCGGTTCTGTAACTTATTATAAGTTAAGACTAAGATTGTGAAGTGAAGTGATTACCTAATTAATTGTAATATGATAACAGTAAACCTATCGGGGCCCATGAGGAGTTTGTTGCGTCGCTTCTTCTCCTCATACGGGAGTTTTCCGAAGCGATAGTATTACGTTGTTTCATTGCCTGCACTACGCCCACCGAATCCTGAAACCACAGAACCTTAATCATGGTGTTTGTATCGCTTGGCAGTCGCTGACGCTATTATCAGAAATTGGGATAAAGAGAGGCAATGAAAACCGTACTTGGATTGTTTCCACATAGTTTGAAAAGACTACGTTCCTGAGAACTTTGAACAAGTAAGGAACGAAAGAATAAAGTCTAATCAAGTGATTTGATACCTTAAAATAAGTGCATTTGTGGGTGGTTGTGAAATGCGCGTGCCAATACACGAATGTTAGACGGAATAATAGACCGATGACGGCGCGGGCGGCACGCTTGCAGTAGTTCATGCTGGTAGCGACCAGTGACACAAGTTGGCGCCGGGTGTGCCATGCGAGTGGCTATCTGATGTACATATAGTGGTGCCTGAATGTTGGTGTATACAAATTGCCTGAACACTTATCTGGTGAGTCGATTTCATGTTGATTGTTAATAGATTGTGAAAATATCTGGGGAACGGTTAAATAATTTAATTATTGTTGAAAATATAGTCAAGTTAGCTAGATTTTATTGGTTAAAAGTATAGTGTAAGCTCAATTATTTATTACAATATGTATAGGTACGTTGGGTACCTATTTAAAATTCTATACATATGACCCTATAATAGGGTGTAGCAATTTAATATGATATATATCCTAGAAAGGAAGGAAGGAAGATACTTTGTAAAAACATAAGTTTTAAAATGAATTACTATTCACTAATTGTGCGATAAATTAATTCATTAGCTATCTAACTAGTTGGGTGATTCTCCTTATTTTGCCGGTTGCTCCATAAGTGTATTTTGTTGAAAGAATTCCCCCAGATCTATTGACACAGTGACAAAAGACAATGTTTTAAGGTTGAGACTTGAGTCGGTTCATGTACCGGACTACAACCCGGATAACAAAAATATTTTGTTATTTTTTAGTGTTTTGTATTGAATTAATTAACTTTGAATAAGTACTACCGTGCTGGGTTAATCTGAAGTAGCAAACGTGGAATGAAGTTAGTAGTAAATTTTATTTGAGTGTGTTATAATAATAATAAATAAAATAATAAAATACATTTATTTCAAGTAACATTCGACTCATAATAAAAATTGTAATAAAGTGATAATAGAATATATGTTATAAAAAGTTATATATGACTCTGATTAGTTTCTTCATTTTGCAAAAAATATAATTTATTGGCATACAACATTACAGCTTATTTTTGAATCCATAGGCTCCCGAACTATTAAAACTGTGTTTCTGGTTTTAATTGTAAAGTATTTTGATAATTATTTTTAAATTGAATACATAGATGACTGCTAGATATATACATGACTAAAATGGTGGTAATAGGTAGCTCATTCGACAAACGTATAGTCTAAAGTACCTGATCAACATGTTTCTCCTGAGAAACAATTTCTAATTAACGAAAATAACACTGTTAATTTTTCAGTAAATATTAGTGATTTTATTTTAACATATTTAAAAGAAACTTACAGCTTATACAAAAATAATAGAACAGATATCATGATTCATTTGAATAATTTAGAACTTGCTGGTAAGGGTTTGCCATGAAGAATCTCAAAAACAACTAAAAATCTAAAATCGTACTTAATTTATTTAGAGATATTAATATTAAATTCACAAGAAATAGGTACTTAATTTAAAAAAAAATAGATTTATGAGTTATTTTAATAGTTCAGTTCTTCTGGGCGTATGAAGCGGTTCCAGTATTCACACTATTCCCAATTTAATTCAAGGTTCTTAAGACTTGTATCATTTTCAATGTACAGTTAAATTAAGGGTTCAATTTACAGTTCAATTTAGAATTCATTTTAGAGTTAAATTTAGAGTTCAATACAGTTAATTTAGAGTTCAATTAAGGGTTCAACTTACAGTTCAATTTACAGTTCATTTTAGAATTCACTTTAGAGTTAAGAGTTCAATTTAGAATTTAATACGGAGTTCAATTAAGAGTTCAATTTACAGTTCAATGAGTTCCAATTTTAGAGTTGAATTAAGGGTTTAGTTTACAGTTAATTTAGAGTTCAAATAAGGGTTCAACTTACAGTTCAATTTAGATCTATTAAGGGTTCAATTTACAGTTCATTTTAGAATTCACTTTATAGTTAGAGTTCAATTTAGAATTTAATACGGAGTTCAATAAAGAGTTCACTTAAGAGTTCAAGTTAGAGTTCAAGTTAGAATTCGAGTTCCATTTAGAGTTCAAGTTGGAGTTCAAGTAAGAGTTCAAGTAAGCGTTCAAGTAAGCGTTCAAGTAAGAGTTCAAGTAAGAGTTCAAATAGGAGTTCCAGTAAGAGTTCAAGTAAGAGTTCAAGTTAGAGTTCAAGTTAGAGTTCAAGTTAGAGTTCAAGTTAGAGTTCAAGTTAGAGTTCAAGTTAGAGTTCAAGATAGAGTTCAAGATAGAGTTCAAGTTAGAGTTCAAGTTAGAGTTCAAGTTAGAGTTCAAGTTAGAGTTCAAGTTAGAGTTCAAGTTAGAGATCAAGTTAGAGATCAAGTTAGAGTTCAAGTTAGAGTTCAAGTTAGAGTTCAAGTTAGAGTTCAAGTTAGAGTTCAAGTTAGAGTTCAAGTTAGAGTTCAAGTTAGAGTTCAAGTTAGAGTTCAAGTTAGAGTTCAAGTTAGAGTTCAAGTTAGAGTTCAAGTTAGAGTTCAAGTTAGAGTTCAAGTTAGAGTTCAAGTTAGAGTTCAAGTTAGAGTTCAAGTTAGAGTTCAAGTTAGAGTTCAAGTTAGAGTTCAAGTTAGAGTTCAAGTTAGAGTTCAAGTTAGAGTTCAAGTTAGAGTTCAAGTTAGAGTTCAAGTTAGAGTTCAAGTTAGAGTTCAAGTTAGAGTTCAAGTTAAGAGTTCAAGTTAATTCAAGTTAGAGTTCAAGTTAGAGTTCAAGTTAGAGTTTTAAGAGTACAAGTTACGAGTTACGAGTTCGAGTTACGAGTTCAAGTTACGAGTTCAAGTTACGAGTTCAAGTTACGAGTTCAAGTTACGAGTTCAAGTTACGAGTTCAAGTTACGAGTTCAAGTTACGAGGTCCATGTAGAGGTCCATGTAGAGGTCTATGTAGAGGTCCATGTAGAGGTCCATGGTCCATGTAGAGGTCAATGTAGTCAATGTAGAGGTCAATGTAGTAAATGTAGAGGTCAATGTAGAGTTCGATGTAGAGTTCGATGTAGAGTTCGATGTAGAGTTCAATGTAGAGTTCAATGTAGAGTTCGATGTAGAGTTCAAATTCGTTTTCTTGACGTTAACTGCGCAGAAGATTAGTAGTCGCAGCTCGTTAAAAATGAGCGTTGGCGCCCGAGTAGTCTGAGTCTGTTAGCAAAAGCTTTGTGTGGTGTACTTTTATAGAAGTTAAAACTACAGGGTGTTGTTTTGGTCGGCGACAAGCGACCCAGGAGCGGTAGTACAAAATATATATTCCCCAAAAATGGACTTAATTCCATTAAATACTGTAAATATTTTGAGAAATACCTTATTCAATTTGAAATAAAATTACTGCAAAGTATGGTTACTAGGCACGTGCATAGACTAGAGCTAGGCGCAAGTCGCCATCGCCCCACCCCTTTACTCCCTCGTACTCCCGATGAGTATTATGTCTACACTTTAGCTTATTACATGATTTTCAAAATTTTAATTTTTTAATTTTTATTATTAAAAAAAAATAAAGTATTTTTTTTATATTTTTTTTAGCACCAGTATCATTTGTATTATCGAACCTGAGTCGCTCGTCGCTGACCAAAACAACGACCTGTATAAAGCTGAGGCTTTCTCCCTTAGGGTAGTGTGTGTGTAACAAAGTGTTTGGTGTAGCTGTTATGATTGGTTGATCTTAGTAAAGTTTACATTTGGGTTTCTTAACTGTACTTCCTGCCTGAGATTTATTTTATTTTATTTTATTTGCTTATGGAAACTAACAGCTAGGTTCTTAATTAACAAAGTTATAATTACATAGATATTGAAAGCTAATTAAAAGTTTCCACAGATATAAGAATAAGTAGCAAAAATAAAGTAGACGGGGGGAGGCACACACACAAGTGAACTGAATGAAACATCTTCATTCGAAATAAAATCTGCTATATGATCTGAACACTATACACTCAAAAAGCAACACACAATTAGTACTTAGTTTACTTTAGTTTACTTTGAATTAACGAGATTTTCCCTTCATAAAGTTGATAAGTAGGAATTAACTCTAGATCTCTGGTTAATATGAGTAAGCGTTAGAAAAATGATCAAACTAAATCGATTAATAGCAAAATTGGCTCGCAAATGTAGGCAGAAATGGCCAAGTGAAATGATCTATTACTGTGCTGGACTTCATTGGTTTCAGGTATATCTGTTAGAGCTTTTCACACCAGAATGTGATTGGACGTGTGATTCACCGTGGACGTGTGATTCACCGTGAGGCCGTATCAGCGTTGGATTATTGGTCAGACTTGCTTAGATTATAATATTATCATGGTATTGAGACTAAAAGAGTTATGAATATGAAAGTAGATAGTAGTAAATAGAAGTAAAAAAAAAGATTGGATCATAATATTATCGTGATATTGAGACTAAAAGATTTATGAATATGAAAGTAGATAGTAGTAAATAGAAGTAAAAAAAAGATTGGATCATAATATTATCGTGATATTGAGACTAAAAGATTTATGAATATGAAAGTAGATAGTAGTAAATAGAAGTAGAAAAAGGTGGATGAAATGTGTGAAAAATATGGTTAGAAATTTAGATTAAGAAGTTTAGATGTTTTTCACGATGTAGTCTTTAGTTTTCCGCTTTAACATCAGCAACATACGGAATAATAGTTTATAAAAAAATGTACCTATAAAAAAATGTACCTATAAAAATATATAAAACACTTGTAAAGACACTGATAAGATGAAATAATATTGAGAGAGAGAGAGAAGAGGTATAAGATGTAGGTATCAAAGCATAGAATTTACGCTAGTTAGGTTCGATAAGATATAGGTTTAATTGTGATAAAAAAAGCAGATGTCCATTCATTTATTTATAAACTCTACAACAAAAACGCAAATAAGTTCTTCAATAAAATCTTGTGTTGAAAAAGTCTTGATGACAGACGTGCAGTCTTGACGATAGATATGCAGTCTTGATGACAGACGTGCAGTCTTGATGTCAGATGTGCAGTCTTGATGACGGACATGCAGTTTTGATAACGGACATGCAGTTTTCTTCAATAAAATATAGAAAAAAAAAATAGAAACTTGATGACATATGTACAGTCTTGTCGACAGACGTGCAGTCTTGATGACAGACGTGCAGTCTTGATGTCAGACATATAGTCTTGATGACAGACGTGCAGTCTTGATGACAGACGTGCGGTATGAAGACAGATATACAGTTTTAAGTAGCAAGAGCGTGAATGAATATTTGAAGAGACACTTCTTATAAGAAAATGGTTGGTATGACCAGTAACGATTAAAAAGAGAAAAGAGGTTAAGTGTTGATATAGCAATCTGGATAAAATTAATAGATGTTGATAGAGCCATCTAAATAAAATTAATAGATGTTGATATAGCCATCTGAATAATAATAATAGATGTTGATATAGCCATCTGAATAATATTAATAGATGTTGATATAGCCATCTGAATAAAATTAATAGATGTTGATATAGCCATCTCATGAATATAATGAATTAGATGTTAATATAGCCATCTGAATAAAAAGAGAGAATAGAAAAGATTAGAAAAAAAGATAAAAAATTAGGAGAGATAAAAGATTAGGAGAGATAAAAGATTAGGAGAGATAAAAGATTAGGAGAGATAAAAAATTAGGAGAGATAAAAGATTAGGAGAGATTAGAAAGTTTAGGAGAGATAAGAAGGGATTAGAAATGATTAGAAATTATAAGGAAAGTTAAAAAAAAATAGATAAGCATAGAGATGACGATTATTAGAAATTTGGATTTTAAAATGTTGTATTGTATTTTAATTATAGTCTAATTCATATGAAGATAAAAGAAGAAAAGGAGAGAAAGGATAGATAGAGAGTTTAATATTTATTCGTGTTTAATTCATATGTAATGTAACCGTTAATCTAAAATGTTATATAACAAATGTTTTTGCATGTTAGCTATTTGAGAAAGTGTAAGAAATCTATAAACTGCTACTTACACCTTGTGGAATGTTAAACTACACTGTCGGTAATAAAAAAGGAATAGGTATAGATAGATGGGATAGATATAGATAGATGTGATAGAAATAGATAGATGTGATAGAAATAGATAGATGGGAGAGATATAGATAGATGGGATAGATAAGACAATATTTGGTAATTGATTTTGGTTGGAGTTGATAACTGACTGTATACACTGTCGGTATGTACACTGTCGGTATGCAAATTCTGGCAAAAAAAAAAAAAGGGGAATAGATATAGATAGATGGGTTAGATATAGATTGATGGGATAGAAATAGATAGAGGAGATAGATATAGAAAGATGGGATAGAAAGATGGGATAGAAAGATGGGATAGATAAGATAATATTTGGTGATTGATTTTGGTTGGAGTTGATAACTGTCTGTATACACTGTCAGTATTAGTTTTAGAGATAGGTGAACTGATGTTGATGGATCCATCTGAGAAAAAGAATAGTGGATGTTGATGGATCCATCTGAGTAAAAGTGATGTATATTTATCTGTATTATTATACGATATTGATAACTTTATTTATTACGCGAAGTTTGAGGACAAACTTGATGTCAGGAAAGGCCGAATGTTAGATATTTACTAGATATTTATTCATATTGGTTGGATAATATTATTATGGTAGAAGGATTGAGTGATGTGGCAACACTGACCATAACGCAAATAGCAAAGCATATAAAAGTGAGGGTATTTGTATTTGTAAGAGTTAGTTTTTCACAAGCTCTCGAGCTAGACACAGATCAGTACGATCATTGTTTTACCCGGTTCTGTAACTTATTATAAGTTAAGACTAAGATTGTGAAGTGAAGTGATTACCTAATTAATTGTAATATGATAACAGTAAACCTATCGGGGCCCATGAGGAGTTTGTTGCGTCGCTTCTTCTCCTCATACGGGAGTTTTCCGAAGCGATAGTATTACGTTGTTTCATTGCCTGCACTACGCCCACCGAATCCTGAAACCACAGAACCTTAATCATGGTGTTTGTATCGCTTGGCAGTCGCTGACGCTATTACTTGTCTGATTAGAAAAACTCATTTGATTATTTTACAAACATCAACAAAATCTACATTAACTATCATAGTAGCATAGCTAGCACCACTACAGGGGATACTTACTACGTACGTATGCTAGGCTTCTTATTATTGACTAGCGACCCGCCCCGGCTTAACACGGGTGAAATGTCGTAATGAGGTGTCGATAGATTTTCGCGCCGTACCCTACCCTGCCCTGCCCTGCCCTCTAAACTAGGACAAATCCGGAGAAACCCGGACGGATGGCAACCCTACTCAAAGATCGAGTAAAGTAATTATAATTTATCAAAATTAAGTAATTTTCTCTAGGTAGGCTAGGTAGGTAAGTAATATTTTAAGTAGTATTTTATGTATATGTAGTATTTATACTGCGCCACCTATCTTAAATTTATCCTATTACCCTAGGTTGCCTGGAAGAAATCGCTTCAGCGATAAGGCCGCCTGAATTGTTAACACTTTATTTTTGTTTTGTTATTTTTATATTGTGTGTTTTTTGTGTAAATAATAAAGAATTTTGTATTGTATTGTATTGTATTTTTAGTGGTGGGTGAAATTAGACTCATGTCATCTAGACACGCGGTAGCGTGTCAAGCCAAGTTCAAGCTATCTTTTATTTCATGCATATATTGCAATACTTATATGTATTTAATCTTTTTTTATTTAGGTACATTACTGACTATAAATTTAGGTACATATATAATAATGTAGACACTGTTATTTTAGGTTTTTGAGAGTGTGATAATGACATTATTGCTGTGCATTATTGTCATTGTTTACAATGGTTGTAATAATGATTAGGTACAGTTGGGCGTTATATAAAACGTTTATAATAACATTGATTCTTGCAATGAATGAATTTTACTCTAATTCAATAATTTATCAAATGTAAAAATTCAAATTTGCCCTTATTACTTTCGAGTAAGAGTTCATTCATACCCATAGATATATCTAGATAGGTAGAGGTGAATAAACCGTGTGTATAGGGTAAATATATTTTTATTAAATACTTACAAATTAATATTTAATTTCATAGGTCAATTAATTATAGAGAAGACGCCACACATCACAACCACAGAGGGTTGTATTGTACAGAGCAACAGCTCCCTACAAATACCTGGTTATAGTAATCTGTGTCACAACTGTGATCCGTTCAAGTAGGGATTGCAAAATCCGGATTATTTTCAAATCCGGATTTCAAGTTTATCATCACATATAAATCCGGATTATCCGGATTTTTCGAATTTTTGTTAAATTTTATTGCAATCTTTTGTAATTTTAAATTGTACGCGTAGTTTTACGCTAAACTATTAGTAGTTTGAAGATGGGTGTTCTATTTTATTGTTTTCCATTGTTTTTGAATAAAAATTAAATAAAATTGGAAATATTCTAAAAAAATAAAATATGGACTTGCGTTTGGCCACTGAGCCTTCATTAAGGATAATGACGAAACCTAAGTTGGAGCACGCTTACCCAGATGAAACCTATTCACCATGGCCTTGAAAGTGCCTAGATTGTAAGAGTCAGGTAACACAGACGCCGGCCGGCAGCAAGTTCCACTCCCTTGCTCCGCATGACAGGTATGTCAACAACGTACGGGTGAAAATTTTCCCGGCTTGTGGTTCGGAGTAAAAATGGGGATGGTGGTTGGAATAAGGTTGAACAATTCCTGCACACTCTCCAAATATATCTTTTAGAAAACCGATTAGACAAGCAACCTTTCTTCGATCGTCGAGCCTCGTGAGTTACATCCTAATTAAAGTCTCATCTCCGATGAGTGAGATGAGATGATCTCTTGGTGGCATTAAAAGTGACCAGATTGGCATTGCCCCAATCGGAGACTGCCTGTAAGGTCACGTTCAAACGCTCTACCATGGTTTCTTGCAACAATTCGCTCCAGCCTCGCGAGCTGGAAATATAGACAAATGCTATCTTCTGCGTAACCAAAAAAATTTTTGTTGAAAAAATGAACTCACTATCGTATTATTCAGGTGCGAAAGGGCTATGACCACATGAATAAACCGTTCGCTCAGGAAATTGGAAACCCAAGCGTACAGACCACCAGAGACTCCATATCAAGGAAGCTTACTTAGAATAGAAGGCTGGCGTGCCAGACACGAAATAAAAAAAAAATTAGATCAGCCGATGTACAAAATGCGTTCAGCGGTAACCCATCTAGAACTATAATTCGTAATATTACGTTGTACAGAGTTGTTACTCGCGCCGCGTGTCGCCTCCATCTAAGACTCGCTGGCCAACTTAGCTACTAGCTAGATGGATGAGCGGGAGCAACTAGCAGCGTGTGAGCCGAGCGGTTTATAGATTTTATTATAGACCTTATAGGCACCATGAACAGACACGGCAACGCAAACGCACGAACTAAAACGCAGGAGTTTTAAATATTATGCGGATTTGTATGTCAGAGTAATACTGACCTACATCTACTGGATATTCAATGATGAGAATTGTAATTATCAGTTACGAGGCGGGAAATTTGATTTTTTTTGTTTTTTTTTTGCCATTGTAGAACAATATGGATAGATGTTTCAGTGATTAGCGACAGTAGAAGTTCATTTGGTACATTGTGTTATGAATGTTTTTTGTATAATATTAGCCATATTTGAACATTTCTCACGGTTTCTCTAAAAACCGTAAAACTTACTATTTTGGGAAATGTACAAAAATAGTTAATCTTAAACAAAAAGTATCAATTCTACAATATGCTAAATGAACTACTGGTCGCGAATCACCTTAAATTCGAAAAAACCGGATTTGATTCTGAATATTCGGATTTATAAATAGGCCCAAAAATCCGGATTTTTCAGTCATTTTCGAATTTCGAAGTATCCGGATTGCAATCCCTACGTTCAAGTGAAGCCAACGCGTTAGCGCCGTGGAAATCGTGGTATTTGCGAGAAAAATACTCTAAAAGCGTTCTGATAACGCTACGTGTTTGTATTATCTGCTTAGACGACTAATTTGTTTCAACGCTAAAGAGAACTTTAGTTGACTCTAAAATGAGACATAACCTTCGCTTATGATAGCTTCGTGTATTCTCTTTTCCGTGATAGCTTCTCTATACTTAGTAATAATAGCTCAGTGTTAATTACATGCATTATTATTTTATTTATAAGTACCTACCTACCGTTTATATGGACCAATACAGGGAACGTGGAAAATGCATAGGTGTCTACACAGATAAACTGTTTCGTTGTTGTTTGCAATATCATTGCTCACTTGTTGTCATCATGAGCGTTTGCTGTATGGCAGATATCATATCAGTATTATCAATTATTATTGTTAGTGGCTAGACAATCGCAACAATGCGATGCAAAAGAGATGGCGCGGTATGATAAAAGTTCCGCGACACCAAATAGAGTTAATCTAGATATTAGGTAGATTAGAAAGAATTTGTAGATCCCAGTGCCCCGCCAGACATTACTTATTTCTGACGGACAAAATGTATAGAATTGAGTAGTGTTAGTACGTAGGTACTTTAAACGTATGCATACCTGCTAACTTCCTTGGCTCGCGGTAAAAAATACCTATAACAATGACATCAATTGTTATAATAGGACGCGCGTCCATCGCGAGAACCAACGGGGTCCCGTCGGCCAATTTTCAGATACCAGGCATAAAAGGTGTGTTACTATAAAGGTTACTATGTACCATTCGTACTTACTTTTCTTAAATTCTTAGATTTTAAGTGTTTTTTTCGCGCTGCGCGGCTCTTCTTTTCTGTAGGACGTAATCACTAGAACGAATGGACCGATTTTGAAAATCCTTACATTTGTACCTACCTACTCTATTTTCGTGTAAATCTGCGGGTAACAGCTATAGTATTGTGTATTTTGAAACCCATCCAAGCTGAATATAAGTGTGTGACCCCCCCCCCCCCCCCCTGGGCCTCGGCCGTCTAGCTCAACCAGAGGTTTTTCTTTTCTATATTTACCTCAACCACAGAGGATCACATAGGATTGTATTGTACTGTTGTTGCTCTGTACAATACAATCCTCTGTGGCACGGGACACGGGCGCCTCTTATGGTGGCTTCTCACGGCGCGTTGTAGCCCGAGCCGCGCCGCGCCGCGCCGCGCCCCGCGCCGTGTGAAGGCAACGGCTCGGCGCGACTTGGGCATGCGCGTCCAATGCTCGGCGCGACTCGGCCTGGCGCGTCCAATTTGGTCGCTTCACACGGCGCGTGGTGGGACGAGCCGCGCCGCGCCGCGCCGCGCCTCGCGCCGTGTGAAGGCAATGCTCGGCGCGACTTGGGCTGGCGCGTCCGATCCGCTAAATGCCGGTAACTTCAAAGGCGCGGCGCGGGCAGGGTTGGATTTCGTAGTATAATAAATATAAATATAGTACTTATGTAGTATCGTAATGCCAGGATACTTACTACCTACGAGAAAATACCATAATTTTACCTTCAGGTCGATTAATTCTGTTATTTGTTGAAATAAATTAAAAATATTACTTTAATTATGAAATAAAGTTGTAATAGTTGTTTCAGTTGTAGTAAATCGGCCTATTTACTCCTGATTCTTTCATGCGATGCTTTGAAAGAAAGTAAAGGGGTACGAACTTTTTTGTATGGAAGCTGGCATAGCCACCCGCCGCCATTTTGATTTTTTTTCAATGTGGCGGCGCACAATGTAAGTGGTATATTTGGGTAGAGGACACTTATACAAACAAAAAATATTAAGCAATATGGTGACCTAAAGTGTCACGTTTTCGAGATATTTGGAGGTAAAGATCGCCATATGAGAATTACGACAATCATTAAAAATGAACTTATTACGTGTTTATATGCATTCGATTGTATTCAAATAATAGTTCCCAGGTTGATTTAACTTTTTATTAGAATATAACAAAACAAATAGCACGAAAAAACAATATTCATTAATTGGTTACCTACTAAACCGCATCGCTATATTCGCTATGAAAGACAATGTTGTCAAGTTGCTCGGATCGTAGTGGTTAACTTGTTTTCCAAAAATACTTGTCTTAAAATATAATGTTACCGAGATTTTGGAATATCGATGTATAAATAATATGAGAAGAATGACAATAGTTTAAAGTTGATTAAGTACAATTTATGTTATTGTTTTTAAGCAATAAACTATGGTCAACTAATTATTGCATCACGGTTTTAAAAATAAAATAATACACATAATAGAAACAAGCCGTGACCTCAAACCTTTAAATAAAAGGATTTTTTTAAACTACTTAGGTAGCAAACAAAAATATATACGGCACGCCTAAGCGGTAAGCGCTTACCGTAGCCTATGGACGCTTGCAACACCAGGGGTATCACTCCGGCGTTGCCGACCCTACAGAAATATCTTCACACCTTTTTTAAGGAACCCCAGGCTCCGTTGGGAAAACCACGGCGGGAGCTCATTCCATAGTCTAAGCGTCCGCGGAAGAAAGCTCCTTTCAGACCGCATATTTCGAAACTATTTTGGTTCCAATGTGTGAGGATGGACTCCCCGTCAATGGCGAGACTTGCGATGGTAGAAGGTAGCCGTAGTCCGTTGTACAAGCGGTAGAACACACATAAGGAGGCAAAATCTCTCCTCAGATTGAGGGGCCCTAAGTCGCTTGTGAACTGGGGACCGTCGACAATTCTAATAGCACGTCGCTGAACCGAGTCTAAAGGCCCAAACTGGTATCCAGGAAAGAGCAGTACTCCATATAAGGCCGGACTTGCGACTTGTAACGTTGCAGCCTTTGCCCCGATGTTAAGTACTGCGTCGCTCTGTTGAGCACTTCCAGTTTTTTGGAAGCTAGCTTAACCTTGTCTTCTAGACGGCCTATTGACGTCGTTAGAAATGTCGATGCCGAGGATCCCGATGCTTTCACTGATGTTTGTGTTCTGGAATTGTGAAGTCACAGCAAATGGGGTTTTCTTAGCGGTGAACGACTTGTGTCTTAGTGGGGTTGAAATGGACTAGGTTTAGTCGACCATAATCGGAGACACTAGTTAGTGTGCTCTCGATATTTTCAATGAGCGTCCTCTGTACAATGAATGCCGTCAATAGACAGCATTTCATTGATATGCAGCAGGAACAGTGTTTGGGAAAGTATAGACCCTTGCGGGACGCCAGCATTTGTCTCTCAGCTCGTTTGCATCTACTGGACAAAAAATTGGCGACCCATTTGCATAGTCCCTCGGGAAACCCATATGCTGGTAACTTCGTTAGAAGACCCCAGTGCCAGACCCGATCGAACGCCTTCGCCACCTTGACTCTCGATGGCGAGTGACCACTCGGCTGGTGACCTTCTAGTTATACATAGACACATCACATAGAGATACACTAGAAGGTCACCAGCCGAGTGGTCACTCGCCATCGAGAGTCAAGGTGCTATGGTGGAAGCCATATTGTCGGTCACTCAACAAATCGTGATCCTCTAGGTATCTCAAGAGCTGCGTGTTGATCACTCGCTCCATGACATTGGAGAGAATGGGAGGTGATGGCAATAGGCCTGTAATTCATCGGGTCTGATCTATCGCCCTTTTTGGGCATTGTGTGCACGTGAGCAGTCTTTGAAGAAGACGGGACTTTCATTTAGGTAGAAGTTTTATTAGGTCGGGTCGGGCCGGCCGCGGACCGGGTTTTTTTATTTATTTTTAACACACTCGCTCGTAAAATAACGTTTATTGCACCGCTTTTAGTATCTTAATGCAGCTTATTACACATTTGTGCTTTTTACTTTACATTACCGCACAGTTTTATGAAGGTATAATCTCGATTATGATAAGTTTGTACCTCCCTCACTGCAAGTGATATGTGTAGACCAAGCATTCTTAATTTAAACGGGTAAAATAGTTTGACAGCTCACCGCTGTCAAAAAAAAACCTTGCGTGCCATATTTGTAAACGTTCTCATTGTGTTGATTTGATTATTATCAAAAAATCTACTTAAAAAAATACATGTCTGTTTTTTTCCTCGCAAATGTGTTGAAAAACGTCGTACGACACGCGTGTGCATTGATTATTACACTCTCGGCTCACTTATTGCTTTCGCCTATGGCTCACGCGCTTAATACGCCTCGAGTATTAATAACCAACTTTGCACACATGTATCATAATGTACTATGACGTCGCTATTGCAATTTTGGCGCCCAGGGAGCATTACTTAGCGATCTTTAGTTCCAATTAACTTGGTAACATGAGATTTTAGGACAAGTATTGTCATTTTTGTTTGTATAATAATGACAAGATGGAAAACAAGTCACGATCCGAGCTACTTTGACAACATTGTGGTTCATAGCGAATATTACGATGCTGTTTAGTAGGTAAGTAATTAAAAATATTGTTTTTCGTGCTCCTAGTTTAACTCTCTACTAAAAAATTGATAAATCAACCTGGGAACTATTATTTGAATACAATCGAATGCATATAAACACGTAATAAGTTCATTTTTAATGATTGTCGTAATTCTCATATGGCGATCTTTACCTCCAAATATCTCGGAAACGTGACACTTTAGGCCACCATATTGATTAACATTTTTTGTTTGTATAAGTGTCCCCTACCCATATATACCAGTTACATCGTGCGCCGCGACATTGAAAAAAAACTAAAATGGCGGCGGCTAGCTATGCCACAAAGGTTCTAACTCCTTTAAATTGTATTCAATGTATTCCATCTGACGACATGCTATGTCGTGTCAATGCCAAAGACGAAGTTTCGATTGACGGATTGGCTGAAATAAACATCTACTTGCCTAAATTTGGTCAATTTGTACCTACAATAACAATAAAACTAAAATGTCCTTACAAATACATTTTTATTTCAGTTAAATAACAAAATGGACGATAAGCAAAATGCAGTATTATTTTCGACAAGTACCTAGTATAATTTTATTTTCCATATAAGTACAATAATATTTTGAGGGTCTGAATGCAGCCCTGGGCGCGGGCGCGCGCGTGGGTGGCTCGGTTTTGTGCGGAGTTTTGTGTGCGTTTGAACACGTTCATTTCATCTCGAAGCGTTCGCACGTGATGTACTCTGCGAGCTTAAATATGGAGTGGTCGAATGACACGATTGCCGAATTTTTACATTACGAGAACGAACCATCTTTGTTGAACTCGAAAAATGCGGAGCACAAAAATAAGAATGACCAGCACGATGCCTGGATCAGAATAGTTTAGTTAAGGACAAAAAAAACCCGACTGCGTAAAACAAAAAATAACTGAATAAAGTATAACAGCTTGCAATTTGAAAATATAGTATTATATTAAAGTAATTAATTATAGTAACAGCAATTTTGAAAATATGGTATTATAATATATATATATACAGGGTGTTGTTTTGGTCGGCGACAAGCGACCCAGGAGCGGTAGTACAAAATATATATCCCCCAAAAATGGACTTAATTCCATTAAATACTGTAAATATGTTGAGAAATACCTTATTCAATTTGAAATAAAATTACCGCAAAGTATGGTTACTAGGCACGTGCACAGACTAGAGCTAGGCGCAAGCCGCCATCGCCCCACCCCTTTACTCCCTCGTACTCCCGTTGAGTATTATGAGTACTTTAGCTTATTACATGATTTTCAAAATTTTTATTATTTTATTTTTATTATAAAAAAAAGTATTTTTTAAATATTTTTTTTAGCACCAGTATCATTTGTATTATCGACCCTGAGTCGCTCGTCGCTGACCAAAACAACGACCTGTATATGTATGGAATGGGCTGTTTACAAGCTTTCATTTGATACCCATATTTTTGTAATAATTTGTAATAACGACATTTTTGTTTTAATTCCCCTCCTCTGTTTTTATTCGAAGACGCCATATAAAAATAATATAACCTATGTTACTCCCATAGTTAAGACGAATCTAACGACACCTCATGTTTAACGCCATCAAGCCGTTTAGGCTGCAGAGCATGCCAAAGAAAGACATACATACACTCGAAAAACATAACCCTCCTCCCGGTTCAGTCGGGTAAAAATAGAAATTGTTATTTAAGGGGGCCAACGCAACTTCAACGCAAGCATAGCCTAAAAGCTTGTACCTTTCATCCAACATAATGTTTGACTGCGAAAAAAGAGAGACAGTATCAGGAGCCGTCGGTTATCAGTCGGTAAATTCCGCTTATCACTCGCGGCCGCTTCGCTAGGTCGTCATTCATGATTTCGCATATCATAAAATTTGTTCCAGGAGTATACTTCTTGTGAAACAATCTTACAAGTTTGTGAAAAAAAGTTAGTTATTTAGAATCTCCAATATATTTGCAAGCCTGGTATCTAGATATTTCGTTACTTTTTCAATTTATAAGTACATTAGATACCTATGGCCAAAGTTCAGGTAAAAATTGTGCAAAAACGCTGTTTTTCGGAGGCTTTTACTGAATTTCTTTCACACTTTTTTTTATTTTTGCCTAGATACACGGCTAGATATAGTGCACAAGATACCAATTTGTATAAAACATCTAACGAAAAATGTTTAACAACGCCATCATCAGTACACAGCTTTTGTATGAAAGTATGGGCGGATTGACTGCTCTTAATTGTCGTTTTAAATTTCTCCATGGCTGGACGTGCGACATTGTGCGTTGCGTGTCTCGATATGCGGCAAATTCCAATCAAACGAGCGCCGCGCCGCGCCGCGCCCGTGTGAAGGGGTGACTCGGGCTCGCGCGTGGCGCGTGCTTACTCGTAGAAATCGGCGCGGCGCGGCGCGGCTCGGCCTACGACGCGCCGTGAGAAGCCACCATTAGGTGAGATGACTACCTATATAGGTAGTTTTTAGGCATTAACATTTTTATTGCTTGCAGACTACATCGACCTTGATTCGTAGACGGTGTTTAATTTAATAACTTGACGTTTCTACTAAACTAAATTCACAACTTTTCGTAGGTTACCTACTTAGATTCAAGAAAAGAATATAATCTCTCGGGAACGCTGTTTAAACTGCGCTGTGGGGCAAAACCTACTATGATTATTTTCTACATCTAATATCTTCTTCCAGTTTACATATTTTATCAGTGGGAGGTAATCAAATCGTCGATGTTCCTGAATCTGTCGGACGATTGACGAATCTGCAAGCGTTGGTGCTTAGTGACAACATTATAGAACACCTTCCAGCAAGCATAGCGAATCTAAAACAACTCCGTTCCCTCTTCATCCACAAAAACCGACTGAAGACGTTACCGACTCAAATAATAAAATTGAAGTGTTTGACAGAGGTAAGTGAGTCTCCTTCATTCCATGCTATCTACTTAAACATCATATTAAAACTACCTTAATGTCCACTTGGGCTTTGATCAAATACCTACTACACTCATCACGCAACGTGCGTGAGTGTGTGAGCCATAACGCTATTATGAACTTAGCCTTAGTTCGCACGGGCGTATAAAAAAACGTTGTGTGTGCTCGACGTTTTTTACTAGAATGTATGAAAACTCCCGACGTAAAAAAACGTCAGCGTGCGAACACGTATAGGAGAATTCATACGTTTTAGATCGGCCGCATACTATAAGAAACTTTCTGTCAGAAATTTTCGGACGCCCGCTTGTTCATACATTTTTGGACGTCAGACACGTCAGAATTTTCGGATAGTATGCGGGGTCAGGAACAAAATGTATGGGGAAAGTGCCTTCCGGCGGGGGCGTCCGAAAATTTCTGACAGAAAATTTCTTATAGTATGCGGCCGGCCTTAACCCTTTCACACCTGAATAATACGATAGTGAGTTAATTTTTTCTAAAATTCTACAACGTAGTCTACACACCTGGATGTCACGAACGTCCTAAGCACTTTCTAGAAGTTGTGTCAATGGTATATTTTTTAACCCTTAACTAACTACCCGGAGTCTCACAGACTCCGACGATATTATCTTTCTCAATAACTAATCGTACACGCAACTATTCACACAGCGGTTCCGTATATCTTCTTCCCACCACCCGCAGCATCATGCCTGCGCTCGACGTGGTCATACGTGCGCGTATAAAGTTTTGGTGAATAAAAAGCTTTTGTTCAGAGTCTGTAAGACTCCGGGTAGGTAGTTACGTAATTTTTTTCATAGAATATTTTTTATTGTTTTTGTGAAAAATTGCATCGGGTGACGAAGTTATTAGGCGCTGGTTGGGGGAAGAAGTTTTAAATGAAGAAGATTTACCGATTGGAGACTGTAGCGATGTGTAAATCAACATAGGAGACGATTTCGTCTTGGGAGAAGATTTAGTATTGGATTCAGAAATAGACAGTGAAGAAGAAATAGATTTTGCGAAACAATACACCAGTTTTATGTCCCAAAGTAACGCATCCAGATTTTTCTTCATTAGACGATGAAGTCCCTTTAGAACAATTACATCTGATTTATAATTAGTGCCACAAAAAAGTGTAAAGTCTAAGACTTGCAATTTTGTTTAATGTTTAACATTATGATTATGATCAGCATTAAGATTAATTATTTGATCGTTCAATTGTAAAAAAATCATAAGGAGTAGTTCCTATTTTATTTTTTTCTGAAATATAGATCTCATTTTACAAACATGTTAGTATTATGTAAGTCAATGAAGAGATTTTAGTTTATTTAATTAAAAGTGTTGGTTTTTTATTGTTTTTATAATTTTAATACAAATAAAAAACTACTAAAATACTACTTTTATTTTCAATTTATCTCCCTCAGTCACAATTTTTTTTTTCAAGAGCATTATATCGCCGGAGTCTCTGAGACTCCACGTAGGTACTTATGTGACTTAAATAGGGGGTAGGTAGCTAAGGGTTAAATATGTTTTCCTATGATACTTACCGTACATAATAAGATTTTATAGAAAAGAAAAAGATTTGGACGGTTTTTTTTTTAATTTCGCCTAGATACAGCTAGATATAGTGCACAAGATACTAATAAGTTCAAAACATCTAACGAAAAATGTTTAACAACGCCATAATAAGTACAGAGGTTTTGTATGAAAAGTATGGCGAATTGAGTGCTCTTAAGTAGTAATCGCTTTTAGAATAATTTATTCAATGACTAGGTAGGTACCTAGTTCTTAATATATTTTCAATTGATCGGTCATTTGCCGACTTAAAACGTAAGAATGGAATGTGTATTGTATTTATGTACCTACTACTACTACAAAAAAAAATATTTCAGTTAAGTCTCCGAGATAATCCTCTGGTAGTGAGGTTCGTAAGAGACATGTCGCTGCAACCACCATCACTACTGGAGTTGGCCGGCCGCACTATCAAACTGCACGAGATACCCACCCGCCCTGGTGAAGTACCCATTACCCTCATCAAATATCTCTGCGCAGCACAGTGCTGCGTAAACACAAAGTGCAAAGGTACAGTTGCTTTTACCTACCTTTATTTTTATTAATTTTTTATCAGCGTGGGGAAATCCCCATAGGATACCCGACCGCCCTGGGGGGAGCGGCCAGCCCCCCTAGACAAGATGGTTGTCGACAATCGTCATCGTTAGTAAAGATAAACCTTTCCATGGGATTGACAAAAGAGATTGTTGATTAAAAGAAACAAAAAAAACGACTGTGTAAAACAAAAAATAAATGAAAAGAGAAAAACAAGCTCTTTAATCTATAGAATTTTGAATATACATATGTTGTATGTATTAGCAGTATTAGTAAGTAAATGAGCGGTACCACTGCTTATGTAATGATGGATATTTATTTTCCCTACTCTACAATCACTATTAAGATAACATAAAAGTATTATAATACTAGCAGCGAAACCCGGCGTTGCTCGGGTTAAAATACATCGCATGTTTAATGGTATAAAAAATATATAAGGATAATTTTTTTAACATATTATAGATTTCTATTTTCGATATTGAGAGACTTTCCAGAACATTCAAATAGTTTGTTCTTTTTTTTTACTCGACTGCAATCACAATTGAACTGACGAAAAGTCACTGAATTTCGATTTATATACCGAAATTTCTAGTACCAGATCACTCTAGAATATTTAGATGTACATCACTTCGATTTGGTTTTTATAGATCAATAATAATACTCGTACACATTTTGGAACTTTCCAGACCAATCCAAAAATTCTCGATCATAATAAATTGCACTCATTTATGATAATTCGGAAAATTTCTAGAACGTTCTCGAACATTCTAACTCGATGATAACAGTTTTGGGACATTTTGGAACTTTCTAGATGAAGCCAGAAATTTGCAGAACTTTTTCAAACATTCTATATCGATTGTAATAGTTTGCATTCATTCTAGAATTTTCTAGATTATTCCAGATATTTGTTGAACTTTCTAGAACACTCCAGATAAATTATAACCGTTTTACTCATTTTGGAACTTTCTAGATAATTCAAGAAATTTCTCGAACATTCTAAATCGATCATAATCAATTGCACTAACATTGTAACTTTCCAGATCATACGGAAAATTTCTAGAACGTTCTTGAACATTCTAACTCGATAATAACAGTTTTGGACATTTTGGAACTTTCTAGATGAAGCCAGAAATTTGTAGAACTTTCTCAAACATTCTATATCGATTATAATAGTTTGCATTCATTCTAGAATTTCCTAGATCATTCCAGATATTTGTTGAACTTTCTAGAACACTCCAGATAAATTATAACCGTTTTACTCATTTTGGAACTTTCTAGATCATTCAAGAAATTTCTCGAACATTCTAAATCGATCATAATCAATTGCACTAATTTTGTAACTTTCCAGATCATTCTGGAAATTTCTAGAACGTTCTCGAACATTCTAACTCGATAATAACAGTTTTGGACATTTTGGAACTTTCTAGATGAAGCCAGATCAATTATAACCGTTTTACTCATTTTGGAACATTCTAGATCATTCAAGAAATTTCTCGAACATTCTAAATCGATCATAATCATTTGCACTCATTTTGGAACTTTCCAGATCATTCGGAAAATTTCTAGAACATTCTCGATCATTCTAAATCGATCATAATAAATTGCACTCATTTTGGAACTTTCCAGATCATTCTGGAAATTTTTAGAACATTCTCGAACATTCTAACTCGATAATAACAGTTTTGGACATTTTGGAACTTTCTAGATGAAGCCAGAATTTTGTAGAACTTTCTCAAAACATGCTATATCGATTATAATAGTTTGCATTCACTCTAGAATTTTCTAGATTATTCCAGATATTTGTTGAACTTTCTAGAACACTCCAGATTGATTATAACCGTTTTACACATATTGGAACTTTCCATTCCAGAAATTTTTAGATCTTTTCAGAAGTCCTCATGCGTTAGAAAAGGACAGCAATATAAGTTTTAACATTTTCGCCACCCACAACCACCCCCTTCCACCCACCGCGACCAAACTCCCTTACTACCACCTGGAGACTAAGGGGTATTTACCACCCCAACGGGATGTTGATTGGTGTTGGTGGTGATAGAGAAAACTGCGTATTTACGTACCCACAAAAGCATTTTATATATATTATTAGATATATAATAAGATAAGATAAATAAGATAAATATTCTTTATTTGTACACCACATAGTAAAAGACGAAACATAACAATACAAAACAACAAGAAGTGATACAAAACAGGCGGCCTTATCGCTTAAGCGATTTCTTCCAGACAACCTTTGGGTAACAGGATATATGACAATATGGCAGGTGTAACACATATGAATACACTTAAATATAAATAAATATTAAAAACCCAATACATAAAATAGATACTAGATCCTAATACTTACATAATCAAAGTAATAAACTAATACATACTAATATATAGTAAGATAAATAGTCATAACATGAAATAACAGCTCTAGGAAAAAGATAAAAAATTAGTAAATGAAAGAAATGAGGAAGTTTAAAGAGTGAGATAGTATGAAGTAACAAGAGATTTAAAAGAATCTAACGTCTGGGCCCGTCTTATAGGCTGAGGTAGAGCGTTCCAGAGATGTACAGCTTTGATAGTGAAAGATTCGGAATAAGAGTGAGAAGTGTGACTGGGAGTTTGAAGGTTAAGTTCCATGGAACTACGAAGAAGATGATGTTGAGAGGTGTAGTACTCGAAGCGTTCCTTGAGATAGAGAGGTGCTTTAGGATTGAATAAGACAGTGTATAAGAGAGATAATATGTGTGTATTCCGACGAAGGCGGATAGGAAGCCACTTGAGTTGATTACGAAATTGAGAGACGTGGTCATATTTACGTAAGCCAAATATAAACCGTATACAGAAATTTTGGAGGCGCTCAAGTTTATTAAATTGATCTTCAGTAAGATCAAGATAGCTGGCGTCAGCATAATCAAGAATAGGAAGAAGAAGAGACTTAGCTAGCGCAACCTTGGTGACAAAGGGAAGGAAATTACGTAAGCGCCTTAAAGAACCAGCCGCTGCAAACACCCTCCTGCTTACCTCCGCTACTTGTGGGGCCCAGGATAAGGTACTGTCGATCAAGACACCCAGATTTTTGACAACATTACTGTAAGGAATGATAACACCATCAAAAGTAACAGCAGGAAGCTGCTCCCAACCTATCCTGGAGATAAAATATTTACGGGCTATAATGATAGCTTTGGTCTTCGATGGATTTACTATAAGGCCAAATCGCCTGCTCCAGTCAGAAATATGTGCAAGATCTTGATTGCTGGACTGAATTGCATTAGGAAGAGAATCAAAAGAAGTTTGTCGGTAAATTTGGAGATCATCTGCATAATAATAATAATATATAGAATGAGCTGTTTACAAGCTTACATTTGATACCCATATTGTTATAATAACGAAAGGGGTACGAACTTTTTTGTATGGGAGCTGGCATAGCCACCCGCCGCCATTTTGATTTTTTTTCAATGTGGCGGCGCACGGTGTAAGTGGTATATTTGGGTAGAGGACACTTATACAAACAAAAAATGTTAAGCAATATGGTGACTTAAAGTGTCACGTTTCCGAGAGATTTGGAGGATCGCCATATGAGAATAACGGCAATCATTAAAACTGAACATATTACGTGTTTATATGCATTAGATTGTATTCAAATAATAGTTCCCAGGTTGATTTAACTTTTTATTAGAATATAGCAAAACAAATAAATAGCACGAAAAAACAATATTCATTAATTGGTTACCTACTAAACCGCATCGCTATATTCGCAATGAAACACAATGGTGTCAAGTAGCTCGGATCGTAGTGGTTAACTTGTTTTCCATGTCTCCGTTATTAAACAAAAATAACAATACTTGTCTTAAAATATAATGTTACCGAGATTTTGGAATATCGATGTATAAATAATATGAGAAGAATGACAATAGTTTAAAGTTGATTAAGTACAATTTATGTTATTGTTTTTAAGCAATAAACTGTGGTCAAATAATTATTGCATCACGGTTTTAAAAATAAAATAATACCCATAATAGAAACAAGCCGTGACCTCAAACCTTTAAATAAAAGGATTTTTTTAAACTACTTAGGTAGCAAACAAACATATATACGGCCCGCCTAAGCGGTAAGCGGTTACCGTAGCCTATGGACGCTTGCAACACCAGGGGTATCACTCGCGCATTGCCGACCCTACAGAAATCTCTTCACACCTGTTTTAAGGAACCCCACGCTGTACTCCGTTGGGAAAACCACGGCGGGAGCTCATTCCATAGTCTAAGCGTCCGCGGAAGAAAGCTCCTTTCAGACCGCATAGTTCGAAACTATTTTGGTTCCAATGTGTGAGGATGGACTCCCCGTCAATGGCGAGACTTGCGATGGTAGAAGGTAGCCGTGGGCATCAGGTTAAACAATTCTACAGAACACTGTCCGTTGTACAAGCGGTAGAACACACATAAGGAGGCAAAATCTCTCCTCAGATTGAGGGGCCCTAAGCCGCTTGTGAGCTGGGGACCGTCGACAATTCTAATAGCACGTCGCTGAACCGAGTCTAAAGGCCCAAACTGGTATCTAGGAAAGAGCATTACTCCATATAAGGCCGGACTTGCGACTTGTTAAGTTGCAGCCTTTGCCCCGATGTTAAGTACTGCGTCGCTCTGTTGAGCACTTCGAGTTTTTTGGATGCTAGCTTAATCTTGTCTTCTAGATGGCCTATTGACGTCATTAGAAATGTCGATGCCGAGGATCCCGATGCTTTCACTGATGTTCGTGTTCTGGAATTGTGAATCACAGCAAATGGGGTTTTCTTAGCGGTGAACGCGCAGACTTAAGTCTTAGTGGGGTTGAAATGGACTGGGTTTAGTCGACCGTAATCGGAGACACTAGTTAGTGTGCTCTTGATTTCAGAAACAAGTCGTTCGCGGCTTTTCTCCACCACGAAATGGGGAATATTTGCAATGAGCGTCCTCTGTACAATGAATGCCGTCAATAGACAGCATTTCATTGATATGCAGCAGGAACAGTGTTTGGGACAGTACAGACCCTTGCGGGATGCCAGCATTTATGTCTCTCAGCTCGTTTGCATCTGCTGGACAAAAAATTGGTGACCCATTTGCATAGTCCCTCGGGAAACCCATATGCTGGTAACTTCGTTAGAAGACCCCAGTGCCAGACCCGATCGAACGCCTTGCCACCTTGACTCTCGATGGCGATAGAGATACACCAGAAGGTCACCAGCCAAGGGACTATGGTGGAAGCCATATTGTCGGTCACTCAACAAATCGTGATCCTCTAGGTATCTCAAGAGCTGCGTGTTGATCACTCTATGACATTGGAGAGAATGGGAGGTGATGGCAATAGGCCTGTAATTCATTGGGTCTGATATATCGCCCTTTTTGGGCATGGTTTGCACGTGAGCAGTCTTCGACGAAGACGGGACTTTCATTTAGGTGGAAGTTTTATTAGGTAGGGTCGGGCCGGCCGCGGGACCGGGTTTTTTATTTATTTTCAACACACTCGCTCGTAAAGTAACATTTATTGCACAGCTTTTAGTATCTTAATGCAGCTTATTACCCATTTGTGCTTTTTACTTTACATTTTTTTACATTACCGCACAGTTTTATGAAGGTATAATCCCGATTATGATAAGTTTGTACCTCAATGCAAGTGATATGTGTAGACCAAGCATTCTTAATTTAAACGGGTAAAATAGTTTGACAGCTCACCGCTGTCAAAAAAACCTTGCGTGCCATATTTGTAAACGTTCTCATTGTGTTGATTTGATTATTATCAAAAAATCCACTTAAAAAAATACAAGTCTGTTTTTTTCCTCGCAAGTGTGTTGAAAAACGTCGTATGACACGCGTTTGCATTGATTATTACACTCTCGGCTCACTTATTGCGTTCGCCTACGGCTCACGCTAAGCGCGTAATACGCCTCGAGTATTGATAACCAACTTTGCACACATACAGGTGTTGTTTTGGTCGGCGACAAGCGACCCAGGAGCGGTAGTACAAAATATATATTCCCCAAAAATGGACTTAATTCCATTAAATACTGTAAATATGTTGAGAAATACCTTATTCAATTTGAAATAAAATTACCGCAAAGTATGGTTACTAGGCACGTGCACAGACTAGAGCTAGGCCCAAGCCTCCATCGCCCCACCCCTTTACTCCCTCATACTCCCGTTGAGTATTTTGTCTACACTTTAGCTTATTACATGATTTTCAAAATTTTAATTTTTTTATTTTTATTTGAAAAAAAAAAGTATTTTTTTTATATTTTTTTTAGCACCAGTATTATTTGTATTATCGACCCTGAGTCGCTCGTCGCTGACCAAAACAACGACCTGTATATCATAATGTACTATTACGTCGCTATTGCAATTTTGGCGTCCAGGGAGCATTACTTAGCGATCTTTAGTTCCAATTAACTTGGTAACATGAGATTTTAGGACAAGTATTGTCATTTTTGTTTGTATAATAATGAAAACAAGTCACGTTCCGAGCTACTTTGACAACATTGTGGTTCATAGCGAATATTACGATGCTGTTTAGTAGGTAAGTAATTAAAAATATTGTTTTTCGTGGTCCTAGTTTAACTCTCTACTAAAAAATTTATAAATCAACCTGGGAACTATTATTTGAATATAATCGAATGCATACAAACACGTAATAAGTTAATTTTAAATGATTGACGTAATTCTCATATGGCGATCTTTACCTCCAAATATCTCGGAAACGTGACACTTTAGGCCACCATATTGATTAACATTTTTTGTTTGTATAAGTGTCCTCTACCCATATATACCAGTTTCATCGTGCGCCGCGACATTGAAAAAAAACTAAAATGGCGGCGGCTAGCTATGCCACAAAGGTTCTAACCCCTTTTTGTTTTTAATACCCACCCTCTTTTATTTGTAGATACCATATAAAAATTATATACTCTATGTCACTCCAACAAGCCGTTTAGGCTGCCGAGCGTGCCAAAGAAATAGACATACAAACATACCTACATACACTCGAAACACATAACTCTCCTTCCGGGTCAGACGGGTAAAAATCACGTGATATTTCGATTTGGAATGTCAATCCCATTCAAAGGTTGATCGTTTACTGTCGATGAAGATTGTCGATAACCATTTTGTCTACTGGCCCAGGGTCATGCCGGACCGGACTCTTTCCGGCTAAAACACCTAACCCTACAGTAGAAGCGGCTATATCAAAGGGATAAATAATACAGACCCTCGCGGCGCGGACTTAGGGTGCATTTTGATTCAATACGAGCGCGGCAACGGTTGGTAGGTGATTATAACGAAGGTCGCGTCGAGGCGTCCGAAGTATTGTGAACGTAACTTACCTTGTAACTAGGTTTAAACTCGCATGTTTGCTATCAGGAAGTTATACTTCTGTACGTTAGTACTATTAATTATTCTGTGCTATTGGCACGCTACATACCTACGTTCCGACGTTCGGTCGCAGGAGAGGTCGTGCGACTGTCGAAATCGGAACTAGTATAAACACTTGCGTTTGCGTTTACGACATTTCTCCGCCTCTGGCGCAATACTCATGGCACTTCTCCCATACTAATTTATTGTAAACTAAAACGCGATCAAGGGCGGTTCCCGCCTTCGGTAAGTGGGATCACACACATATCCAGCTTGGATGGGTTTCAAAATACACAATTTTATAGCTGTTCTTATGTGCCCAAGGCCCTGTGCTGTGCCTAGGGCATCAAGAACCGGCCATATTTTGAGAACCGGTTTCTTCGGTTCCGATTCTAACCCAGAACCGGGTACCCGGTTCTTTCGGTTCCATTATTAATTTAATATAAACTTTTGCTCGTTTTATTAATTTATCATCAAAAATATTAAAGGTAGTATAATACTAACAATAAAATTGTTTTCTATGATCAAATATGAAGAAGAATGACAATCAAACAGTGACTTCGGAATCATAGCATTTGATTAAATTAACATAAATTTAATCAAGTCTTTTAACAACCCAGTTTTTTATTTGTTTTGTTTTATTTAGTTATGTGACATAACAAATTACTCATAGATACCGATACTTATCTCTTCTTGCTAGTAATGGATGGTCGAAAATACAGAAGGAGACACCCTGGTGCATGCTTTTTGTCAATAACATTGTTCTCGTCCGTGAAAATAGATTTGATGTCCAGAGCAGGATGGTGAAATGGCAACAAAAGCTGGAGAGAGCTTGAGAATTAGCTGAACTAAAACTGTACATATGTTCTGCGATTTTGGCAGTCTCTCTACTTTCGCGCTTATTTCACTTGATGGAGTTTCAGTACCAGTCTTCTGGTACCTCGGTTCACAAATGCAGAACAATAGTAATAATAACTTTGATATAAAGCAGAGTATCATCTCAGATTGGATGAAGTGGCGACAGGTCTTAAGATAAACGTGGGATCCACGGATACCCCTGAAGTTAAAGGGGAAAATATATAGTCCGTGATAAGACCTGTCATATGGTTATATGTGATATGGTTGAGAATGTTAGGCAATAGGTAAAGAAGATGGATGAAGACATGCAGCTGAGATGATAATGTTGAGATAATAATTTATTTCGGAAAATAATAATACATAGTTCTTACAATAAAATAAATAACTTAAGGAACCAAAAATAAATGCAAAAAAAAACAATGATAAAAAACAGAAAATATAAAAACCAAAGTAAACAACATTTGAATTAATAAAAATACAGAATCATTTGAAATTTATTTTGTTCGTTGGACCTCGTACTAGGATACCCGGTGTTGAGATGGATGTATGGAGTGACAAGAATGGATATGATAAATAATGAGTACATAAAGAGGAAGCTTGAAAGTAGCGGTATGGACATGTTATGCGAATGAATGAAAGCCACGTGAGTAAAAGAGTTATGAATATGGAAGTGGGTTTCTTTTTCGGACTTCCTCTTCCTGTATTTCCACTGTGGGTGGATGAAGAAAACTACGGGAAGAGGAAGACCGAAAAAGAGATGGATAAATCGTAAGAAAGATGATGTAAATAAGAAAGGAGTGAATGCTGTTATGACGGATAGAAAGGCAGAATGGAAGATGCGAACATATTGCGTAGATCACAAATAGTTGGAAACAGCACATATAGATGATGGACAATTAATTACTTCTAGTTATTATTAGATTTTAGGAACATAATAGGAATTTTAAAGATTGCACAACACTATAATTCACATAATCAATTAATAATAGTTAATAATAATACACACAATCAATTAAAAATAGTTAAATGGCTGGAGTTTAGTGTCGCTACACACCAACATGCGTGTCACAAACTGCCGTTTTGCTTTATTAATATTAATTAATCACCACAAGTAGCTTCATGCTGCAACACTAACCACCTATAGTGTGTTTTGATCGTTCTACGAAACTCACAGATCCAACCTAAACGACTTTTTGAAATTAATCAAAAGAACCGGTTCTTTATATTTTAGAAACGGTTCTTATAGCGACCCTCAGAACCGGGAATTCCCGGTTCTTTTGGAACCGGGAATTCCCGGTTCCGATGCCCTAGCTGTGCCCCAAGGGCCCCCGGCATGGCTTAAGACGGCCCTGGCCATACCTACATCTCATGCCACAATCACAAAATTACATCCCATACGATCAAATACAAATACTTGTACTTGTACTACTGGTCTTGACCAAATCTATAGGCGTTAAGATTAACGTACTAATAAATGAAAAAGCAAAATATACCTAGCCGAAATTTTTTAAAATGGGGACCATCCACCTTATACCTGCCGTAATACTTGGCTTCAGAGTAATTTCAGAGTATTATAATAGTAGTCTTTGGCTTCGGATTACCGCAAAGGATTTATAGATTTTTATTGTTGCAGGTGTCTTCTTCGATAATCGAGTTGAACATATTAAGTTCGTAGACTTTTGTGGTAAATATCGCATTCCACTGCTGCAGTATCTGTGCAGTTCCAAGTGCATTACCGGCAGCTGGGAGAGCCGAGAAGTGGATAGTAACCCGCATCCTCACATGATGCGGAAAGTTCTTCTTGGTTGAAAACCACACAATACAAGTTATGAATTATGAACAAAAAAATATTAGTAATTTCATAGGTATATATTTTTTGTTTATTCTCTGTTTAGATTATCTACTGCGTTGGTAGTTTCTTTTGTAATTTACTAGCGACGCGCCCCGGCTTCACACGGGTGCAATGTCGAGTGGTGTCGAGTGATTTGCGCGCCCGCGGCCGTCTTGGCCCGCCCGCTCACTCGGCTGCCCCATTTCAAAACCTAGTAAGGGACACTTTTTACAAAAATCGTTTTATTGCATAATCTTGCTAACCTAATAAGTCCCTACCAAATACAAAAACATCAGCGTTTTTAACTCACATTAAAGCGAATATATTTAAACATCGATAAAGTAAGTGCACCATTCACTCCCTCGTGACCACTTTAAAACCATTTTAACCAATCAAAACCTAGTATGTCTCTGGACTTGCTTGGTTCTTAAATGGTAACTTAATGATATAATACTATACTACGATAGAATACTACGTTATGAAACTAATTGCTACATGATACTTACTATGTAATGTCAATTATCACAGTTAGTAAGGGGTTTAAAATATGTAATATACACATGAATAAAAATATTTCTAGTACTACGTGTTCATTATTTAGTATTTTTATAACCAATAGCATTTTTTTTACCTAACATAAATACTTTTCATAGGCTGACCTATTTTACGTTTATGCGCTCTCCTGTAAAATTTCGTTTTAAGTCCTTACTAGGTTTTGAAATGGGGCAGCCGCACTGTATCGCGAATACTGTTTCTTGCTCATTTTAAATCTGTGATAGGTAAGTATCTTTTAAAATACTAATGATAATGATTTGCTGTACAGAGCAAATTTTATCTACATTAAATGCCCGTCGTAAGTAAGGTGGTTCAGCAGGTGCGCGAGTCCGACTCGCAATTGGCCGGTTTTTTCTAGGATGTCCCGCTTTCGGCGATAGAATCCCGCTTATTTTACTCAAGAGACATCAAAATCCCGCTTTGGCCGAAAAAAAATCTGGCAACGCTGGTGTACATCTACATTGCACCTGTGCGAAACGGGCGGGTCGCTACTAATCTATAATATAATAATCTACCTATACTAATATAATAATGCGGATGAGTTTTTTAGTTAAACAGGCTAATCTCAGGAACTACCAGTCCGGATTCGAAAAAAACATTCACTACCTAATAGAAAGCTACAATATTTCAGAGTAGTAGGTATAGGCTACTTTTTATCCCGGTAGGTGAAACTGCGGGAGACAGCTAGTAACATGATCATTTTATTCTTTAAGTCTTTCATTTAAAATGGTCAATACTACTTCAAAGTTTCTATGAAAATTATCACTTGGAGGCACAATTATGTTCTTCAAGTAGTATAACGTATAGTTATAGTACTTTCAAGTTCACATAGTTTCTTTCAAGTTACAATGGGGAGGGACAGTTAAAGCTAATCTCAGATGGCGCCACCTTCACTGGTAACTGTCTTTGATCTTGACTTGATGTACTTTAAGGATTTTCATAAGTTTCAATTGATTAGTTAAATTAACCAGTATATAGGCTTTCCCCATAAAAATCGTCAGGTTTGAAGTGATCACTGAGGTGTAAGGCTTCGACCCACAGGTTTCTTCAGCAGGAAATTGATGTACCTAAACCTTTATTATTGTATTGAAATGCAATAATATGTATGTAATAGTACTACATAAAGTACCTATATTCATTATCCTCCATACCTACGTATCCTACTTGATACTGGCAGTAGTATTCCTTGGTCAAGACTCAAGATTGAGAAGGCCTTTGAAAAGGATTGGGTTGCCATACCTAAAAATAATAAGAAGAAGTCATCATATCATATATCAGCCTAAGAATGTCCACTGCTGAACATAGGCCTCTCCCATTGACTTCCACTTGGAAAGGTTTTGGGCCACTTGCATCCAGCGGAGCCCAGCGACCCGACCAGGTCGTCGGTCCACCTGGTGGGAGGTTGTCCCACACGGCGCTTGAAGATAATGAATACGTAAAAAATATATGTAATGAAATAATTATTCATTCAAATAGGCCTTCACAGGCACTTATGAATAGTCAAACTCTAATACTCTAATGCACGGTTCGGAAGGTTGCTTTTGCTGAGAAGAGCCGGCAATAAACACGGCAATTACTCTTTTCAAAAACAAACTAAAATTTATTACATCAGATATTCCCTGTGAGAGCGAGCGCTACACCCACGCATTTTTATCATCGTTAATATTGTAGTAAGCCTTCTGTACTAAAGCGGCCTTCATACGTTCCTTAAACGGAACATGACAGTAAATTTAAAATTTCATTAGGGATCTTATTATAAAATTGTACACTCAGTCTTAAAATGAACTCCTAAATATGGTGTTTGACAGATAGACTGCACCAGCGACTATATTACATCTAGCGGGATAAATTGACAGTGTGCATCCTCACGTTCATAGAAAACAATTACCACCAAGTTTCCCTGCAATTCGAGGATATTTCAACAAAGTAACACTTGGGGATAATGTAGCTTCCTATTACCTCAGAGTATATAAATACTACTATTACTAACTAATACTAACTATTACTGAAATAATTTTTGAATCAGACTGATAGTACCAGAGATTTGCATGTTTAAACAAACACACAATCAAACAAAAAACTCTTTAGCTTTATTTTATTTGTACAGTATAGATAAATACAAATATCAAAAAATAAAAAAAAATGCCTCAATGCAAGACTAACTTATGCTTAGCCTTAACAGTAAATAAAAATTTTGTGATATTTTTTTAATTATTACCTATATCAATAAATTTGTATATTTACGCATTTTAATATATAAATAAAACTATAAACATACTTATTATAAACCTATATTTATTTTACTTCCTACATAATATAAAACTTCAGTTGGTTTCTTGTAAAAACTTCATCCTTTCCTCTTTACCTCTGAGTATAGCTTGTTTAAATAATTTACAATACATTTCTATGGCTACTGGGGTATCATCATTACCTGGGACAGGATATGTGATCAAGTTTGGGTTACAATTAGTGTCTACTATGCCAATAGTTGGAATCAGCATTTTTGCACTGTCTCTGACTCCTGTATGCTGGTTAAGAACATTGTTTTGTGTATTTAAAAATATACACAGATCAGGCAATCTTGTGACAGCACCAAACTGATGATTTGCATTAGTGAATATTCCACCACGCCAGAATCTTGTGTGTGCATATTCACCACATTCTTGAGCTGTCTTCTCAACAAGATGGGCATTTAAGGAATTTCTGTTAAAGAAGCATATAATACCTCCTCTATATGCAATATGGGCTGTAAAGTTTAGTGCTTTACGAAGATGTTCAGCAGTGATGTCTAAATCGAAAATTAAATGTCCAAGTCTGGAACCAAATATGTAGGGTCTCATAAAGTCATTAAGTGACCCTTCTTTATGTCCAAAATGTACCCGAGCATCAAACAAATCTTTAACAGTGAATAAATTATGAACATGAAAATAATCTGGATGATCAAGTGGGTTTTTCTTTGGTGTATTGTCTGAAACAAAAAAAAAACTTTCTACGGTCACACTCACATATGCATAACATATTTGTAACATAAAGAATCAAAAGTTTGAAGTATGTAATCACCTTCCAGTAAATTTTGTGAAGCAGCCTGTGTAGATGTTGAATTACTCCGTAGTATGCTTACACCGGATCTCAAAGATGAGCCTAGTTCTATAATAGTACATAAAAAATTGTTAAATTAAGTAAATGCTACATTATACATAAAAATCAGTCTCGCTGACTGTTCAAAATATACTAGTGAATAATATCCTCTATTGGCTGCAGCTTCATATAAATGTGTTACTTATACTTATTTTTATTTATTTTTTACTACTTAGGTAGAAAACAAGCATAAGGCCCGCCTGATGGTAAGCAGTTACCGTAGCCTATGGACGCTTGCTACACCAAGGGTATTACAAAGCGTTGCCAACCCTGCAGAAATCTCTTCACACCCTTTTGAAGAACCCCATGCTGTATTTCATACGGACATGACATTCACTTAATTGAAACTACTATAAATTAGCGCATAATATAAAGGCTATATAGCTCAATAGTAATGTTGAATTCTGTCACGAAGGTGATAATGTATGTGTTTGAGTCCTACAATTATAGACAATTAGGTTACCTATATAAATATTTTGTGATGACTTACTTGATCTAATATAAAACATTTTTGTTGTACTTTTTAAGTAAACATACACAGAAATAAATTCAAATCCTAAATTCAAAATAAAATTGCAATTTTTCGACAGCTTGCTTGTTTTTTATTTCTTTTTTCCTCTTAGTTTTGCGATATGGCAACCAAATCCTTTTTCGGAATTATTTTTGCCAGTGTCAAGTTATATTATTATTTTGTGATAAATGAATATTCGTTTCGATTCACTGGTGCACACCTTGATGAAGGATAGAATAGATAGGCAATCATAAGAGAAAGAGCATAGCATACGTACACACCGGGTCACTTGATTACTCTCACACAAAAAAATATATTTTTATATAGAACATTCTAGAGCTTGGCGGAGACTTCTCGTTAAAATTTACCTTAAACAGTATTACACGATATTCTGGAATACCCTTTCGATTATTCCTATTTTGAACTGGAAATTGCTAGAATAGTATGCCAGGACTATATAATTAGATGGACACTTGTTTACTCTCATTAGTTGTTTTGAAGCAATCGTTGACGTTAGACGTGTGACTTTTTTTTGCGTGAATCATTATACCGTGTCTATTCGAAACATTTTTGTGTTATAGCTAAACGTTTTAAATACGTTGCGCACAATGGGTAGAGGGAAGACCTTGAGCATAGAAGAGAGAACTAAAATTTCTACTCTTAAATCAGAAGGATATTCAAATAGAAAAATTGCTGGAATGATTCATCGGAGTACTTGGGTTGTAAACAATTATCTGCGAGATCCAGAAAATTACGGAACAAACCGCAAAGGACGTACAAAACTGGCGACGACACCTCGCGAACGTCGTCTTATCTTACGAGAAGCATCGAATTCGGCTAGCACAGCGAGACAAATTGCGTCAAGAGTTGGTACTTCAGTAAGTATTAGAACTGTAAGGCGAATAATAGCCAAAGCTACTCATTTACAGCGCAAAAAATTAAAAAAGAAGCCACCATTAACCAATCAAAATCGTGTTACCCGATTGGAATTTGCTCGAATTCATATGACGTGGAATCATGAGTGGAAGAATGTGGTCTTTTCTGATGAAAAAAAGTTTAACTTGGACGGACCAGACGGTTTTGCTTATTACTTCCATGATTTAAGAAAAAATGAGAAACTTTTATCGAGGCGACATAGTAGTGTTGGAACTGTTATGATCTGGGGTGCAGTTTCTGTGCATGGGACGGTAAATTTAGAGATTTTATCGGGAAAACAGACTGCTGAAATTTATAAACAAATGCTTCAGTGCAAATTTAGTGAAATTAATAAATTATTTAATGGTCAGACATGGATATTCCAACAGGACAATGCGAGCATTCACACTGCAAGGGTCGTTCAGAGCTGGTTTGACAAGAATAAAATTGATGTTCTTCAATGGCCAGCCCATTCACCTGACCTAAATATAATAGAAAATATTTGGGGATGGCTTTCAAAACAAATATATGCTGATGGAATGCAATATAACGATAGAAAATCATTGATTTCTTCGATTAAGTCCGCTTGGTCAAAGTTACCGCAAAAGTATATAATTAGTTTATATGAATCTATCCCACAACGAATCTATGAAGTGATATTAAATAAAGGAGGCTATACACATTATTAAAATATATTACTGTGGTTTAGCTTTCAGTTTTTCTTTGATGAGAGTAATCAAGTGACCTTCCCTACTTAATACGAAGAAGAATTTTTAGTCGATTGTTTTTATAAAACTAGAATTAAATGACATGTAGAGTATTTTACTGGTGTGCTTTTTTATTTTATCCTATCATTATAAATATGCATCTTTACTAAGTAAGAGAAGTTGATTTTTTTATGTGAGAGTAATCAAGTGACCCGGTGTGTATGTGTTAGCGAGAGATAGATAGATGAAACAATACACGTATTCTCAATGTATTATAATAAAAAGAGGTAGATATCGCATTAACGCACGCTAATTGTTGCAGACAAATTCAGACAATTGTCTTAATTTTGCTTAGCGGCTAAATAAAGCTATCTCTTTCTGTACCATACGTTCCGTATTATCTATCGCATTCACCTAATTCAACAATAACTGAACGCTGCTTAGTATGAGGGTAGCATATCTCTATTATAATATCATTGACGTATTCTATAGTGGCTATCGTGGGCCTATCGTCATCAACAACAAAACAAACCCCGCCATATTTTGAAACATTTTAGGTGTAGATAGAGAAAGCTATAGCGATATGTGATATCTTCTGACTCATTCACACAAAAGAGAAACACTTATTGGAAATCTTAGATTCAGGATTAGGTAGATATGTCACTAAAATAATAATAATTACGAAAGCGAGATACGTATATGGCAAAACGTGTATGTGTGAGCAGGACTAAGCATATTTTTTTGTCCCTATCTCGCGTATAGGTTTCTATTCTTGACATCAGTGTCAAAATCGGTGTCGTTGAACTCGTTGATGGCAAACAAGTTTCTGGTTCCAAAAGATATTTTGTTGATGAGAGCTTTGAAATCCTAATTGAATGTTATTTGTGCCTTTTTTATATTCTCAAAGATATTGTTTAGTGTGCAGTGATGGTGAATTGTTGTGTAATTGGTTGTAAAAGCCGTAGTGAACGAAATTAACCAAACATAACCTTTCATCGGTAAGTAGATTTTTTTAATTGATACAGTAAGGAAATCAAAGGATTACTATACTCGAGTGTATTTTCTGTCAATATCATGCAAATTTAATAGATAATTTTGTCGAAAAACGATGATCAACCAAATTTGTTTTTAGTGCTAACCGACCAAAGTGTGAGGCTTATTATTGTGGGGTGGTTAACTATGGTACTACGTGTCATTCGTAAATAGTCGGATTATAAGTTGATGGGGATACCAGCATTTTATAAATTTTACCACTTTATTAATTTTAGCACTTTAAATAGCGTGTTTTATTTTTTGTAGTTTTCATAAAGAACCATTTATAGTTATATTTATAGGTAAGTTTGATACATAGAAAGTAATTGTTTTGAATTCGTGTGACGCGGAAATAATAACTTACAAATAAGGACGATATATGTCATGTATTATGAAATCAAATATAGGTATTGTCAGCGACGCGAACTGATTTTGTAAAGTGCCTAAGTGTGTGTGTTTTACCTAAGTTGTATATAAGAAATATTTTTAAGTGTGAAATGTAAATATTTAAGTGCTAGTATTCATTTAAGTGCGAAATTATTCATATTATAAGGTCTAAAGTATTAATTTAAGGTTTTAGGTAAGGACAGAAAGGTTTTTAGTTTTGTGTTAACTTATTTCGAGAAAAAGAGGGCCTCTCAAGTAGAAGCACCGTTTAACGCGGAGATATTTATGTAATTCTTTTTATATAATGTGTAGAAAAGTAAGGTCTATCTAGTAAATAAGTTAATTTTGTAATGAGAAAGCCATTTCCTAAGGAAAACGCAATTATAAGGAAAAACCGCTATAGAAAGAGATAGGAACACGGTTAGAAAGGGACAGAACATCCCGCAGAAAGAAACGGGACTAAGTGGGAAAGAAATAGCATCAAAACAAACCGCGAAATTGTGTCAAGGTTGCGTTGAAAACTGGAAGAAGAAAAAGGAAGAAATATAAGAAGAATTGGCTTTTTTTTATTGGGTGGTCGGGAACCCTTGTGCAGCGCCCACGTCCCGAATACGTCCTACGTGTCCCGCTCGTATTTTAATCGTGTCCCGGGACGCCTCACGTATCCCGATCGTGTCCCGATTACGTCCCACGCGTTCCAACCGTGTCCCGATCGCATCCCGCACACGTTCCGTGTGTCCCGCGCGCGTTCCACGTGTCCCGAAAGTGTCCCGAATACGTTCTACGCGCCCCGATCGTGTCCCGAGTAGGTCCCACACGTTCCGCCCGTGTTCCAGGCACGTTCCCGCTTGTCCCGAAAAGTCCCGCGCGTCCCGCGCACCCCGTCTGCTCTTGCTACGCGCATCACCGCGCACCCCTCACCCCTCCCCCTTCGTGTTGCTACTCCGTCCCCGTCTCTCTCTCCTGATTCGCCCGGATCTGGTTGCGTCCTGAGTGACTTCGTCCAGCCGGTAGTCTATGTTTTCGTCGTTAATCTCATACAGTCCACTCTAAGGTTAAAGTAGGTCAGATCAAGTGTGCTCGCCACAGGTATTTTCTCTTTCAGATCCGCAAGGCTACTCTCTAAATGTGAAAATTTGCGAGTTTATATGGAAACAAAGGATAATTAGGTATTTAATTGTGTCTTCAGAATACATCACCTATCAGTACAGTATATACAATCAATAACTGAGGAGGTTGCGGTCAAAACGTGATAAGTCACAACTCATACAAAAAAAATCCTCTAGCCTGTACGAAACTATTTATTTTGTATGTCTAGGGTCTTAAATAAACTATACTTCATCAATCCCGTGTTTTATTATGACTTCTATAAAGTTATAACAATATCACCTGCCACACCATTGATAAATTACGACTCGTAGTAAAACCTAAATGCCCAATATCAGTTTACCCACAAAATGGGGTAAAAGTGTAAGTATGGCAGTATTAATTGTACGTAGCTGTATTATATGTAAATATGTCGAACTATAGCTATCTTCTTCGCCATTCGCTGACTGCAAATCTACCTAATCTTCAATCTACGTTGGAAATACACGTTAAGAAACGAGACAGAGCGCTAGCATTTTTTATCCTACTCGAATGTCGGATTTTCAATCGATTAACATCGTTTGGGCATCGGTTTGCAAAATAAATAATAATGACATTCCAAGGACGTTTTGGAATTGCCAACTTTTCTCAAATGTGTTGTCATCATAAAATTTCGTGACCAAAAAAAAACGTAAGGTTAATGGCTGAGCTCGACGTAGAAAGTAAGAAGTAGTTGTACTGATGTTATTATAAAAAAACTGACCAAATATTCGGTTGCGTTATCTAGATATGGCGGCTGAAAAACTGCTTATCGTGACCGAAAAAAAATTATAAGGTAAATGGCTGACCTCGACGAATCATGGAAGTATTAGTGCATATTAGCTTAGTAATAAAAAAACTGACAAACATTTTGGTTGCATTTCGTAGTTATAAGCGATCTACGTAACAGTTATCACTATGGATAATTTGATTATTTTACGGTTTTCTCGGAATTTGCATTGTCAAAAATATGATAGTGAGGAAGGTTTAATCAAACAGTCAAGGGATTAAATAAATTTAAAATTATATTTAAAAAAATGTTATCATGTGAATGTTTCTATTCAATAAACGATTATTTCAATTATAAAGGAGAATGGCGAGATTCCATACATGCTTGGACCTACATTTTTTTGTAACGTATATGACAACCACTGTTGAATTCCTCTAGATTAATAAACTGTTATGCTATTTCTAAAAAATATTTTAACAAAAAAGCTGCAGTTTTTTTTTTATTTGAGTTAAAAGGTTTTATAGGTTATGCCGATTTTGACGTATCAAATGAGTAACGTTCGATATACCTATTATAAGTACATTTTAAAAATGTGGATGAAATCCATTTAGTTCTACCCGTTGGTTCTCGCGAGAGACGCGCGTCCTATTATAACAATTGATGTCATTGTAATATTTTTAACCGCGAGCCAAGCGATTAACAATTGTTTCTAGTATAGGTACTTACCCAGGTAGGTATATCCTACTGGTAGGTAGTAGGTACTTTGAAGTATCGGGACATACACAGGCTTTCAATAAAACAAGGTCATTTTTATTTAGGTTTTTATTCATCAAAATAAAATCTAATGACAATATTGTCTAAGAATTCTGCCAGTGGATTTATATTGCGTTCATGCAAATCCAAATAAAACAGCCAATTGTCGATTATCTAAGGTCCATTCAAATGCCGTAGTCACGTGTAGAAAAGAAATCGGTATCCGTAGAAAAGCAAAGGGTCGTGGTGTAGTCAGGAGTCAACCAAAAACCGTAGGAACGCGCACAAAAAGAAAGTACCTTTCGAATTGTGTGACAGTCACTCAATGTCAGACAAATCAATCAACTTCTTATTAGTTTTAAGTTTGGCAATCAAATCCAAATTAGGACTTATTTCTGCCAGTGTCGAGTTATATTATAAGTTCCCGCCAAAAAGTCGATCAATCAACTTCACTCAAGGGGCTCGCTGACCATAGACAATAGTAAAAAATATGTCATCGTGTTATAGAGTGTTAAAAAGTTTTTTTTCTTATAGAGAGTTTCTATTAATAAATGCAATAACATTTTCAACTAAACTCTGCTAAAAATAAAATTATTTATCATTATTATGACTAACAGAAATGTTTCAAATATAAAAAAACAATGTGGACAGAAATACCGTTCAAAGGAACATATGGAACGAGCACAGAACAGATAAATAAGGTTAGAATGGTAATGTGGGCGGGGCAAGCGCGCCACAGTTATGATTCGATAATCATAACTCGACCGATTCGCGGTCAGTGCGCGTCGGATTACATTGGAGAACAGAGCTCTGCTTATAATGCCGTGTTGTGCTATAATAACGTGTAAGACAAAAAAGTCAGACCTCAAGTATAGAGCGAGGAGGTATATCTTTCCATCGGTAAGTCGAAAATAACATTTAATTACAATATTATTAGTAAAAAACATAAAAACATATTGAACACTATGAAATACCAAACATTAACAAAATTATTACAACAAGTTATGAAAAACATACATTGACCGATGTGTAATCGCTCAATCAGCGCAATGACCAAATCCGCTTTCAATGTACTGCATACATTGCGTCTTCTACACTTCGTCCTTTGCCCTGATTGGCAGTGATATAAGGCGCAGCATGTTTATCGATAGTGACGTGACCATGTGGTTTGGTTAAATAAAATCATCGATAGAATTCTAGACTGTATATAATATAATTACGTTTGACAAAGATAATTTTGGAATTATTTTATATTTAATTAACGATAGTACCTTTTTAGTTAGACGTATTTTGAAATTAGATATTATATTAATCATTGAATGAATGTGACCGAATGATATAAATGGACATATAAGACCCCTCCTCATCTACGAGTATTTACTATGATGTATTTAGTATTATAATCTAAGTAAAATGTAATTTGACTAATGCAATAAATTATAAATTGTAGGTTTCCTAAAGAACCTAACGCCAGGGAACAATGGATTGGCGTGACAGGTCGAGGTAACTGGAAGAGCCGATAACCGATGTGGAAGAAAGGTTCTCGAGTGGCGACCACGTACTGGAAAGTGCCGAGCGGGACGACCTCCCACCAGGTGGACCGACGACCTGGGGCCCAATTCTCACTTCCCTCGAACTAGCCTTCGAATCGAACTTGCATTACGAGTTCTATTTCGACCGTAAAATTTCGAGGGGCGGAGTCTATTTTTCGATTCCTGTATTCTCGGCACTAATCGAACTAACCTTCGAAATAAGTTCGAGTGTAAGGAGTAAATGTTGCCATTATGATGGATACAAATTGCACGATGCGTTTCGTTTCACATGATAATTGCGTTTTGTTAACGTACGTGATAATTTTATATCTTAAATTAAAATTTAAAAGATTTTAATGAATATTTTAATAAAATATTTAAAACAACGTTTTACTCTTATTATATCCTAATATATCCGGAATTCATAAGTTAATCAATTTTATATAATAATTATAAATGAATATGACAAAATATTTTCTGTGAGTAACGGAAATCCTTAGGCTTATCTGTCATTACGTTTCCAAATGACAACCTAACTGTTTGACGTTTGATAGTTCGCATTCGAAATACGTTTCGAACGGTCCCGACCAGTCGGAAGTAGTTCGAGCGCTAGCCCTCGAAAAATAAGAGAAAATGGCGGCTTCGAAATTCTCAGAATAGCCTAACTTGATTTTCACTCGAAAAAAGTACGAATACGAACTTTATTTGGAGCAAGTGATTAATTCGAGTGAATGAGAATTGGCTCCCTGGTCAGATCTACTATCCGATTCAGTTCTACACATTGTGGTACACTTTACGAAAAAACGATCACACCTCTATCGATGATGCACAATCAAGAATTGAAAGTATAGGATCAAATCTATATTTGAAATTTAGCATAGATAATTAAAATGTTTGTCTAGATGATAAGACTTACCATATACATTGAGCTATAGTGATAATAGCTCAATAACCATATATGGTTTTCCGGGGTGTGATGATGAAGTAGGAGGGCATGCGCTGGATGGGGTTGTTGGAATTGTCGTGAGATGAACTTTGACCACATGTGGTATCCCTGGTCTGATGATGGAGTAGAATGGTAGGCTGTATAACGGAGCAACTTATCCTAGCCGTGTTTGGGGTTGTTGGAATTGTTCTGAGAACAGCTTTGACCATATATGGTTTTCGGGCTCTGATGATAGAGTAGGAGGGTAGGTAATGGAACTCCATAGCGCAGCAACGTATCCTAGCCATGTTTGGGGTTGTTGGAATTGTCGTGAGATGAACTTTGGCCATATATTGTATTCAGGGTCTGATGATGGAGTTGGAGTGTGGGTAAGCACTGAAACTCCATAGTGGAACGACGTATCCTTATCCTAACCATATTTGGGCTTATTGAAATTAAAATATTAAACTTAGTTACAAAAAAATCTTACGAGCCCTTACAAAGCTGCGCTTTTAGCTAGTATATAGTAAAAAAATAAAATAAAATAATTTCTTAATATTAATTTCATGTTACATTTTTCCCCACGCATCCATCAGATAATTTATCGATAAAAATATCGACTTTATCAAGCAAATCAAATCTGTAAAATTTAGCTTCATAATTTTAACAGCTCACGCCTATGAAGTATCGTATTTTTTCGGTAATTACTTACTAACGATAATGTCGTTCTTCATTGACGGGTCCCACCCACTTAGTGAAGTGCGACGCACAACGAACAACCAGACTATCAATAATCAGTTTAGAAATAAAACAAATCGAACATTAGAAGTTAAGATTTAGTTAACTATATAATTTGTTGTAAAAATTTTCGTTATTTGTTAATTGTTATTTGTTATTTGTTTTGTTATTTGTTAATTTTTGTTATTTGTTAGTTTTTATAATATATTACCTATATATCTATCACGCAGTTATCCGTAAAAAAACCACTACATACCCTAATAGTTTTATTAGTTTTTAATTGTCACAAATTGATTATTGCCGGTCCAAAAAATCATTATGCTGAATAATAATATAATTAATTCAATAGAAAAAGATATGTTAGTTTTGTGTAATCCGTACAGCATAACCATGCAACTATCGATTCCAAGTTCTATGAGAATAATAATTGATAATCGAACCGATTCATTAACGATTATACACTACCCATCCCTACTGTAAGTTGTCAACATTTTTGACAGGTGTATGCATTTTTGCGTGTGTGAGTGTCTATGCCCACGGTAGCTTAGTGCTAGTGGGCGAACGAATATCTGCCCTGAGATTTATGTGTGCGTGATTTGGTTGTGTGCGAAATATTTGTAAAAATATGATTGCGTATGTGTAGAAATTAAAATAGTGGGGGTCAAGCGGCGACACTGGTCCTAGTACAAAATTGGAGCGAGGGCCTTTCCAACCTTATTTATCTATTCCGTGGGAACGAGATTATGGGTGCGTTCCGAATCACAATCAGCTTAACTAACAGCCTAAAATATATAAATGTATATTTCTATTTTCTGGACATACTGCTAGTTCTAAAAAATATTGAATTATGTTATTTAATTTAACTTTAATAAAGCAATTTTTTGATATATATTATGTCGTTATACGCAGCTAGGGCCAATTTCGCCATTGTCCTTTAGGTATGAATAAAAATTTTAAAATCTTATAGATATAGTTTATGTTATGTGAATCTTAAATCTGTTTTATTGCTTAATTTATTTTGTGAATGTTAAAACTCAATATATTATAATTTTATTTTCTATTTTATCAAATTTTTACATTGTATTAATCAATTTTGCATACCACTTGCTGGTGAAGAGTGAGCACGTTTATTATTATGACCTTGTATGTACCACAATTAGAACGAAATAAAAATCATTCATTCATTCACTAGAGTGGGAGACTGAAATTTTATGTTGGCAGCACAGATTTGAGAAAAGTTGGCAATACCGAAACGTCTTTGGAATGTCATTATTTATTTCGCAAACCAGTGCGCAAACGACGTAATGACCTTGAAAAACCGACATTCAAGTAGGATAAAAAATGCTAGCGCTCTGTCTCGTTTCTTAACGTGTATTTCCAATAAGTGTTTCTCTTTCTGTGTGAATGAGTCTCAAGGTCTATAGCTTTCTCTGTCTACATCTTAATAGCATTAATAGTCCTTTAGTGACGGGACACGCTGATGCGAGAATCGAGCTAATGTTGTGACAAACTCGACTTAACATTAGTTATCTTTATCTATCAAACACCGAGTTACTGAACGCTACAATGATCGTCGGGCGATCACACGGCGTAGTTACTGAACGCAGCCCTAAAAACGTGTTACGCGACTTTTTGGCGGGAACTTGCAGAGTGACGTTGTGTGTTCATTTTATTTTCATAAATTCGTGTATATTGAGATTTATTGCATATTATCGGTGGTATTTTATCCAATAAAGATCAATACATGTGCACCAGTGAAGTGAAATGAAATGAATTATGTGTATCGTGGCTTTTCAAGTTGTCTCAAGAAGTCCGTCTAAAGTGTTAGTACAATGACTACCATTGTACTAAAACATGATTATTATGGACGGTGACTGACTGAGGACTATGTGAAAGTGATTCATTGTGACTATAACCTATAATATTACTGGAAAATGGCAAAATTCACAAGCCGTGTGACGCCATTGAAGAAAAAATAAAAAATATCTCGAAACCAATAACCAGCTATCCGATATTAGCACCATAATCTAGTTTCAGTAACTATTTACGCCCACTCCTACTCTTTATAGGAGTTGGCAACACTGTATGTAAATCTGTCAGTCACATGCACTGACCTCTATTATACAAGTACGCTGGACAGTTTATCATCGACCTTTTATTGAACCCATTTGATTTTCGCCATTTTGGCGCTGATAGCAATCGTGAGCGTCCACGGAACTAATAGTAGAGACGGGACATTTTAGTGTCTATATCGATAAAAAACGTTTTTTCTTGTTTATTTATCGACATAACTTGTTCCTGTGATTTCGCCCGCGTAATCTTTAGATATTGTAGTCCCTAGACTAACAAATAAATAATCCTTACTTTCGTATTAATATAACAGGTATACTTAGCGCATAACTGAGTAGGTTCCTGTGGTAGTGGAGCGGTGCGGGAGGTGACATTTGAATTTTGACGTATTAACTGTCTTGTTATACACGATACCTACATTTTTAATTCTCTGTCATCTGACATAATGAAAACACCCTTTTGCACCGCTCCACTACCACCGGAACCAACTCAGTTAAGCGCTGTCTGTAGAAGCAATTAGGAGGAATCTATCCAACAACTAACAAATGGTTAGTTTTGCCTAATATGTTTATTATATGTATAGTATACTAGCTATCCCTCGCGGTTTCACCCGTGTTCCCGGGATAAAAAGTAGCCTATGTCCTTCTAGGTTACAAGCAAACAAATAGAGTTATTTTCGCATTTATAATAAAAGTATATACTATAGTATGGAAGTATGGATGTTATAATAGTATATAATGGCATGACAATAAAATTAATCATGAATTAAGGCTTGGGCACCGGCTTAGGTACGGATTAAACAATCTTTCGTTAAATGCTCCTGTAGTTCACTTGGAAAGGTACTACTAAAAAAAACACAAAGAATAACTTTAATTTATTTTTAATTGACTTCAAAACGAGAGATTATCAAGCTCTTTCACGCGTGCACTTCGCTGGCTTGCTGGCACTGAGCTGATCTTGAGCTTGATGTGCCTTAGTCCTCATATGTTCACCTTGATTGTGTGCCAAGTGTGCACTAACTCGCGCAGTTCGTCGAAATTTTCTTGGGTCCGTATGAGATCCTGGTGATAGACTGGTCCTGGTACTTCTCTTTTTATCTGGTCAAGCATCTTCGACATAGCATCCGCGTATTAGTCGTCACGTCACCGAGTCGTACAGCGCTATCCTGTTAAAGAAATAACATATATAATAGCATGCCATGACAATAAAATTGAAGATACTAAGTTCAACGGTTATTGTTTATAGGTACCAATTTTTTAAATAGTTTTTGATTAAAGTATCAATGAACAATACGTAACCCAACAAAATATAACGGGGCCCAATAAAAATAAACGCTCATCGAATCTTTTATCCAAAAACATTTTTTTTAGATTATCAAGTCTGATGGTTGACGACACTAATTTTGTAAGACACATTAAACTCGGAAGTATCGACCAACTATCGATATGAAACATTACAGCCCTAATTCTTTGTTTACATTATATATTTATTGAAAATAGAGCTCCTATTTTACCTAAATATTAATAATAACATTTACTATTCAAAAGAAAATAGTAATAACAGCTTTAGACAAGCAATTATACAAATTTAAAGCCATAAAATTCACTTACTTGTGAAAGGTTATCCCGCTGCATTTTTGATAGTGAGTTTTACAAAATACACTAACTCTCATACTCAAAACGATTTAAATATCACGAAATACAACACGAAATAACTAAAACTTGCACAAAGTAGTTTTATTCGTGATTTTTGCGTAAATCCTTAGAGAGGCACATAAACAATACGACGGCCATTTGCAACAAATGTCAATAATAGTACCCGAGACGCTCGAGAGGGGCGCTTTGATTCGGCACAAAAAACAACTGTCATTTCGAAAGAAATATACTGTCCAGCGTACTTGTATAATAGAGGTCAGTGGTCACATGCAATAAGATTCTTGGGGTACATTCCGAAATGGATAATATCGATCACAGCAATAATTTGTGTACCGAATTAGATATCACGCTTATGATAGCTGAGAACTATCAACAATTCGGAACGCCCGTTATCGCGCTCACAGTATTCAAAACAGAACATTTGAGAATTTAATTAAAATCTGAATTATCAATGCGCTAGGACTCCTTATATCTTTTATAAGTTGACTCGCAAAAAGGAACATCTGCTTTTTTTATTTTTTTTCTCTCATAAAATCATAAAAAGTATCTTTGCCAAATAGAAAACCAAGAATCTTATTAGATTTTTGCCGTCAGTTTTGACAGCGCTCACGGTGATATCAGTTTAGGGCATGGTCGGTGTGAGCGCAAGATGGCGCATGTCATGACGTCATCTATGACTTTTCACGGGACATCGTTAACTGTCATTATTCAATTCGGTACGGGTTTAAGCACGCTCAAATCGATTACAGCGGTAATTCGGAATGCAGCCTTGGTCACATGAAATACCTAAATACCTATAGTTAGGGATGTGACATTCTACATTTAAAATCGATAATTAATTAATCAATTGTTTTTAGCATGCAAAATCAATGTATCAATAATCGACTTTTTTCCTAATTTTGTCAATGAATTCCAAAATAAATGACAAAATATTATATAAATGACGCATCGCCAAGCGCGTGTGTGCGAGTGAAACGAAACGCGCGCGCCCCGCAACATTCAGTACGAAAAACGCTACAGACCGAGAAACATTGAACTTTGTGATTTGTGAACTGATATGAAAAAATAGTGCTTATCACTGTGCTGGATTACCATAGGAGTTCCTGGTAAGTCCTTACCTTTATCCTAGGAGGCTCCTCGTTTTCCATATTAATATTTTTACGCAAAAACCCATCACTTGCGATTTCTAACTGTTATTACTGTTCTGTGAGACGCCCTGAGACGCATAGGTGGCATTAATGTACCTAATAGTAATTCGACCTAATTGTAATTCGCGCTCCGGACAGACTTAGGGTTAAACATCAATACCGAGGCGACAAAAACTCGAAAAAATTAAATGTCGGGATATTGGCAAATGAAAAATCGATCGTTAATCGATTATTTGCAATATTAAAATAGCTTATTAAAATCGATTTTTATGGTAAAAAATCGATTATAAATCTTTTTTTTTTATAATTGATTATGTTTTCACATCCCTAGTTATAATGTTAATTTTCATGACTCGAACAAAACAACTGTCGTATGCTTACGTAGTTATTGAATACTCTTTGGTCGTATGGTTCGTTTCGTTACTTTGTAGCAAAAAAGCCTAATATAATCACTAAGTCCAAAAAGAATATAATTATAATCACTACGTTCCACTACGTTCTAATATTAAGTCGTTGTTCTAATCTAACGTCTTTGTAGCACGCACAGAAACACAGTACTTTTTTAGAACTTTGTTTGTAGGTTCATTTTTAGCCACAAAGCAGAGCCAGTTCCTAAACTTTGACTCATATGCATGAGTGATCTGTGTTTGTGAACACAGAACAATTATTTAATTCTAGCGAGGTAGTAATCAGTATAAAGCCAAAGAAAATATAATTGTATAAAACTGTAAATCGAGTTCTAAGCCCAAGTACACTACGTAGATACAAGGATGGCTAAAAGAAATGTCGAAGATATAGATTTATATGCAATACTCGATCTTCAAATTACTGCTTCTGAGTCTGAGGTAAGCAATAGGTATTTCAATCATACCAATTTAATTTATTATCTCTTAAACTTTTAAGTACAAGAGTGAGAGCTTAAAAAGCAGTGTGCTTATAAGATGTGATTATCTATATTGGCACATTTATTTCAGATTAAAAAAGCGTACCGTAAAAAAGCATTGCAGTGTCACCCTGACAAAAATCCAGATGATCCAAAAGCAGCAGAGACATTTCATCAATTATCACAAGCATTGGAAATACTGACGGATATCTCAGCTCGAGCTGCATATGACAAAGTATTGAGAGCTAAAGCTGCTGCTAAATTGCGACATCAAGAGCTAGATACCAAAAGACAGAAATTGAAAGAAGATTTAGAAAGACGAGAGCAGGAAGCTCTTGGGAGTAGTGCTGTTAATCTCACTGATGAACAAAAAGTAGCAGTAGAGATTGAAAGACTGCAGAGAGAGGGCAGTCGGCTCTTACAGGAAGAACAACAGAGAGTAAAAGAGGAGATAAAAAGAACAAAAGCAAGTCTCAATGAACCTTTTTGGGATTCTACTCTTAACAGAATCAAGATCAAATGGAAAGCAGAAAAGAATGATTCTAGCAATGGTGGATATGATGAAGCAATACTCAAACGATTTTTAAAGAAATATGGTAATATTGTAGCACTTATTATATCTCCAAAAAGAAAAGGTAGTGCATTAGTTGAATTTTCAACTAAGGAAGCATCTGAAATGGCTGTTGAATTTGAAAAAGGTACCATATCTTTCAGTAATATATATCATTATAATTTCTATAACAATTCTTTACTCAGATATATGTTCAGTATAATCTAAGAAAATTCTTTTAGATTTATGTTTTCCTCACCCAAAAGCCGATGCAATGTACTTGAAAGATATTTCAATTTTAGGTGTTCATATTTCAGCCACTGATGTTTCGGTTGGTAACCCAACATCCTGGGGCGGGCACGGCCCACCCGGCCACCCCCCTATATACGCCAATGATTTTTTCTCATATGTAATGTAAATATATAATTTAGATGAAAACTAATAGATTTTTTACTTATTTTTTAGGACTGCCAGAAAATCCTTTAGAATTAAAATGGGTAAATGAAAGGCCCATATTGAAAACAGGGAAGGCTAGTGGAGGACCATCACTTGTATCTGATAGAGATTATGAGTCACTTGTTCTTACAAAAATGCGACAGGCTGCAGAGAGACAGAGATTAATACAGGAAATGATGAAAGAAGAAAATGAAAATAAATAATAAAGGTTTTGCATTTTTTGCCTTTTATTGACATGTTTTTTTATTTTATAATAAACATTTTCTTTTTGTTTGGATAAAACAACTAAAAACTCGAGTTTGTAGTTACTGGGTTATTATGATTTTTACCTAATAGTAATTTACTAAAATGTACTTAAAAATACCAACTTAATTATTTTTTAACCATTTTTAACTGGTTCAAAATGTTTCCATACTTTGATAAAATCCAACACTTTTTTTCTTTGTGCATCTCCATATTCTTTTCTGGGGTTTTTCCAGAATGAATGATCTATATCTAATATACCAGCTATTATTTCCTGAAAGAAGGGAGAGTTTGCTTTCATTATGCTGAGAATAATAATATAAGTTAATAGCCATAACTGAAAATCATACAATCAGACATACCTCAGCAAATGTTTTTGGAAATAACTGTTGATCTTCTATAACATGTGCAAATCCTGGATCCATGCCAAAGTCAATCCAAAAATAAGGCAGCCCTTTAGGTACTCCCTTTCTTATATTTTTTCCTTTCAATTCCACAACTTTTTTATTCATAGACCATTCAGCTTCACATTCTAAAAGAGCTTTCTTGAAATATATGGCAGCCATATCACCAACATCTCTTGGTAATGGTACACAGTTTATTACCAAATGTGGATGCCTATTTAGTTTTGTTGCAGTTTCATAAAAAACAACATCTTTGTTCTGAGAATTATAAAACTGAGTAAGTGCTTTCCTAAAATTCTGAAATCATATTAAACAGAAGCCTAAGTATTTGATATGTCATTACAATTTTTTAAATAAAAATACAAATGAATGGAGAACCTCCTTTTTTGAAGTTGGTTAAAAAATTATAAGATCAATTTATTACTTACTAATATTTCTTCCCAAACATCTTCATCTAAAGATGTCACACATGTATTATGTTGGATGGTAGTGATTATACACTGATCTTGCACCAAGGATTTTCTTGCAGGTAGTGCTATATAAACTTTATTTCCACAGGTAACCATGAGATGCTTTATCATGTTCTTGGAGTCAACACAATATTCACATCCCTCCAGTGTCCTTTCCATTCTGACATGTTGGTTGATAGCTCTTTGTTTCTCATGTTCATTATCTTTAGAATCATTTCTGTTTTTGGATATTTCATCCATGAATATGTCTTCAAGGTCATCATTTGGATTTTTAAGCTTTCCTGCGATTTTAGCCAACTCAGCTTCGCTGTTGTAGTTGCTACCATATTTTTCATCTTGGAACTGAAAAAAATATAATAAGACCACATATTATTGGAGATTTTTCAATATCAGAAGGCTGATAAACATGCAGGCAGTTCACCTGATGGTAAGTAGCTACCATTGCCTATGGACATTAGCCACCAGGAGGGATTGCCAATGTGATGCTGATCCTTATAAAACCTAGAATGCAAGCACCTAACAGTGTGTTAACAGTCAGATCTAACTGAGGGTGGTAACCAGCCAGTTGAGTACTACAAAATACAATGTTTACATACAAAGTTTTCTTTCACCAAAAGCTTCAACCATCAAGTTAATAACTGAATTTAAAAGTCTCTTTGAAATAATAACTAAATAACAAATAATATTAAACCTTGTCTTATACACACAGTCACATGACATTTAGCCCACTTTGGCTCTTCGGTTCTTTTTAAACAACACTGTGACTTTTATATATGACACATGTTATAGGGTTAAGCTCATTATAAGATTCAAATGCACAACCATTGTTTTGGCATTCAGCAACACCACTGAGCTATCACTGTATCAAAATAGATATAATAATATCCATGTAGATTTTTTAACAAATCCCAAATAAAAAATTCTCACCATTTGAGCCAAACTATATTTGTCATCATTCCCAAAGTACTTCATCCTTTCACCGGACGTATGAGTTTCAGCTTTCCTCTTCCCACCTTTGCTCCTAGGATCCCCTTTTGCAGCATTGATTAGTGGTCGACTATTGCCTGAACTGCTTGTTGCTATTAACATTACTCTGTCATCTTCCTTAGCGGCATCAGGATTTTGTTTCCTGTATTCTCTTGCTGCTTCCAATTTAGCTTTTAACTCCTGTACATGCTTAGTATCTCCCATAATTTCAGCCTTAACTATTTTTGCTGCTAGTTTATTCATCTTCTCATCACTTAGATAATTACTTTCTTTCTTATCTTCTTTTTTCTCAACTGTTGAACTTGTACTTGCCTTGGACTCATGTTCAGGTTCTTCTTTTGTATTGCCAATCTTATCATTTATTTCACACATTTTCTTCCAATTACCAGTATTTTTCTTATTTGAAACATAACCTTGAGAATGCTTTCTATCTTTTTTGTCATAACTCTCAGATTTAGAACTACTCGAATTAGAATATGTATCTCTGTTATTAGAATGTTTAGATGACCTTGAATAGTAATCATCATCATCATCTGAGGGTTTCAAGAACTGTCTGGACTTACGAAAGTTCTCAGCTGACTGTGGCACACCTGTACCCCCATCTTTCCAATATGGGTTCAGTTCTCTGCTACTTGTGGCTGGGTTATATGAGTCAATGTGATTTTTATCTCTTTCTTCTCGCTTTGGTTTAATATCATCTCTTGAGTATGTTTTGATCATTCCTGTCATAGACATCCAATCTTCTCGTTCTGCATCGTTTTGCACTTGTGGCTGTTTCTGCTGAGTAGCATCTTTTTCTACCCATTCATCAGACTCTGAGCTACTTGAAGACTGAAAATACACTAATAAATTACCGGAGTATTTCCAAAAGCCATGCAAAATAATTCAATATTTATCTTGCGCTAGGTCACTGAGAAAGTAAAGTAGGTAGGTTTTTACTCACACTTCGTCTTCTGTGTTTACTTTTCTTAAGATTGTGGCGTTTTTCTTTCATATTGAATATCAAGCTGGTACTGGAAAATACATCAAATTTCCCTGGATGGATTAGAGGTGGGTAGCTATATGCGTTAGCATCTCTACTAAGTCTGTGGCAGCTATTCTCTATTCTAATAACTAGCCAAAAAGGCTATTCACAAAATAGCCACGGCTATGTTATCTGTCAACACGATAATTGGCTATTGGCTACTGGATGGCTACTGGCTACTGGCTAGCTTGAAATAATGAGGAGTTTTCTTACCTGTCTAACTGTTGATAATTCGAACCAATTTGAACCTTAAGTGCACGATTTGACAGGTATTTTGACCATAGGGGTATCGTAAGAAATCCTCCTCATTACGAGAAGTTTACGTCACACACAGCGGGTAGGCGCCTAGCCGCCACGGGTCACTAGCCGCCACAGGTCACTAGCCGCCACTAGCGGGTAGCTGGCCGGCTAGCCAAAGCCAATCTAGCCGAGTAGCCGGTAGCCGTATGTGCGTGGGCTAAGTAAGTAGTAAGTGGGCGAAACTAAGTAGTAGTGCGAGTCCCGAAAGTGTAAAATTAAATAAATAAATAAATATCCTGGGACATTCCTCACACACGGTCATCTGATCCCAAACTAAGCAGAGCTTGTACTATGGAAACCAGATAACTGATATAATACATATACTACTTTTTGTTTGTAAATACATACTTAATATACATAATTACACCCAGACTCAGGACATACAGACATGTTCATGCACACAAATGCATGTCCTGTGTGGGAATCGAACCCACGGCCTGCGGCGCGTAAGGCGAACCTTAACCAACTGCGCCAACTGGCCCGTCAAATTCGAGTGCATGTCGTTATTATTATTTCGAATTTTCGAATTAAAAACGAATTCAAACCTATTTTTTTAATTTAAATTTAATTTCAATTAGTCTGTAATATAATTGGGTTTAAATAAATCGTTTTGATCATCTGAAGCAGCGCGACATCTATGGTTTACTTGCCTACAACTAAAGACTGAGTGTATGTACTGTGAAAGCTTTTAGTTCATATCCGTATACAGTATCCTGTATAAAGATGACGTTATTGTTGATTTTCGATGTTTTTATTAGTAATACGTATGACCTATGAAAGTCGTTTTTTTTTCAAAAGAGTATACAATAAAGAGATTAGAAAAGACTAGCAGCGAAACCCGGCGTTGCTCGGGTGAAAATACATCGCATGTTTAATGCTTAGAAAATATATATGTCTAGAAAGAGTATCCCCATACTACATGACTTTTAAAAAGTGGCCAACTTTGCTACATCTTATCCTCGCGTTACGTCATTCTGCTTGTCATAGTGACGTTTATACCAGTTACCAGTTCTTGAAAAAAATCCAAGAAAATGGGGAAAAATATATTACGGTGTCGATATCTTTTTAAACTCCGAAAATAAAAGTGGAATCGGGATAATACATGATAATAAGAATAAGATTAATGGCGCCGATATAAATTAATACTTATTATTTTTACTTTGATGTCAACGAACAGTAATTATTTGCGTTGACGTTTCAAATCAAGCAAATCAAGTCAATTTTTTTTTTTTTTTTTTACTCTTTATAGGCCTGTGTTTGACTGCAATCTCACCATGGTAAGTGATGATGCGGCCGAAGGTGGTAAGCACACAAAGCCTAGAAGGAACTGGCTCTCAAGTGCAGCTATCGGAACACACCGAAAGGTGCTTGGCGACAGATTTTCAACTTGAGGGTGGTAGCCAGCCAGGCGGGTACTACAAAGTACCCTATCACCGTGCTATGGTTTCCTCACGATGTTTTCCTTCACCGAAAGCTCAAGCTCATTGTAGGATTCGAACCCGGGACCTTCATCTCGGTATCCGACGTCACTACCACTGAGCTATCATCGCCATTAAGTCAAATCAAGTCACATCGAGTCAAATCGAGTCAAATCAAGTCAAATCGAGTCAAACCGAGTCCAATCGAGTCAAACAGGGTCAAACCGAGTCAAATCGAGTCAAACCAAGTCAAATCAAGCAAATCTAGTCAAATCCAGTCAAATCGAGTCAAACCGAGTGAAATCGAGTCAATAAGTCAAATCGAGTCAAATCCAGTCAAATTGAGTCAACCCGAGTCAAATCGAGTTAATCCGAGTCAAACCAAGTCAAATCAAGCAAATCCAGTCAAACCGAGTGAAATCAAGTGAAATTGAGTCAAAACAAGCAAATCGAGTTAAATCAAGTCAAACATTTTTTTTGGCTAGGTCCAGAGATCTTCACTATGGCTTCTCCGAATGATGTCTATCCATTGGCTTCTTAAAATTGGATCAATTGGTATTCTGTAAAAAAAGTCTTATTATTTAAGTCAGTTATTACAAAATTAAAAAAAGGTTATTCGACACGCGTGTATGTAATATTATTGGAATTGCAACATATTCACAATTTAAAATAGTATCCGCCATATTGAACTATTTAGTTATTGGTCCGATTGCTCTCAAAATTGATATTTGAGAGGCCCTTGGACCATATAACATAAATTTTTACTCAAAATTGAAAAAAAATTGCCGCCATATTGAACTATTTAGTTACTGGTCCGAATGCTCTCAAAATTTATATTTATGAGACCCTTGGACCATAAAACGTGAATCCATGCTAAAAATTAAAAAAGTGTCCGCCATATTGAACTATTTACTTACTGGTCCGATTGCTCTCAAAATTGATATTTGGGAGACTCTTGCACTCTTGTTATATGGTCCAAAACTGTCCCAAATATCAATTTTGAGAGCAATCGGACCAATAAATAAATAGTTCAAAATGGCGGCCACTTTTTTTAATTTTAGCATAGGTTCTCGTTATATGGTCCAAGGGTCTCTCAAATATCAATTTTGAGAGCAATCGGATCAGTAACTAAATAGTTCAATATGGCGACCATTTTTTTCAATTTTGAGTAAAAATTTATGTTATATGGTCCAAGGGTCTCTCAAATCTCAATTTTGAGAGCAATCGGACCAATAACAAAATAGTTAAATATGGCGGCCACTTTTTTGAATTTTGAGCAAAGATTCATGTTATTTGGTCCAAGAGTCTCCCAAATATCAATTTTGAGAGCAATCGGACCAATAACTAAATAGTTCAACATGGCGGCCACTTTTTTGAATTTCGAGATAAGATTCATGGTTTATGTTCCAAAGGCCTCTCAAATATCAATTTTGAGAGCAATCGGACCAATAACTAAATAGTTCAAAATGGCGGCCACTTTTTTTCAATTTTGAGCAAAGATTCATGTTATATGGTCCAAGAGTCTCCCAAATATCAATTTTGAGAGCAATCGGACCAATAACTAAATAGTTCAATATGGCGGACACTATTTTAAATTGTGAATATTTTGCAATTCCAATAATATTACATACACGCGTGTCGAATAACCTTATTTTTTTAATTTAGTAATATCCGACTTAAATAAAAATGTAATAAACAAAATGTGCATGGTACGCACATATACAAGTTTACATCGTACGCCTATGCAACGCGGCACTACGTAGTTCAAATGATTTTAAACAGATGGCTGTACAGTTTACTTGTATGAAGAAGTATTTTACAAAATGTTCCGGTGACCGCATCCATGGTTATATACATCACTGACTATGATGGAAAAACCGAAAACGACAAACACGTCAACTTAAAAAAAATTGGTCCGCCATCTTGAAATTCAAAATGATATTCGTAATTAGCTCGAGGAAAATCTTAAATTAATACCCATTTTGATTTTTTCATTACTGAAGCGACTACTTATCTTCATGACATAATCGTCATTAGTATTAAAAAAAAACATTCGACTTTCCACTCAAAAATTCGACTTGTCCACCGTCGCTTTTGATTTATATCAGTATCTACATACTCGTATTTAACTATTGACTGATATTACCATGGGAGTTTTGAGTTCAAAAACTGGCAGCACAGGCAACACATAAAAAATGGCGCTTACTCAAAATATTTATTTTCGAAACATTTCAATGGCTTATATTGCAGAAACTAATAGGAAATATTGTTACTTACCGATGATAGGTGAGTTTTTTCGTTGGTCTAGATCGACCCATGTAGTTTTTATACACTTTTATCACACAAAACGACATTTTGAAACAATACAATTTTGGTGAATTTGGTTGTGTCCCAGTGACGTCTCGACTGACACTGAAGACGGGAAAATGATTAAGCCCCTAACAGTTAGGGGCTTTTTTTATCTACGCGTAAACAGCTTCGTAGCTCCGTCTGGATATATCATTAGTCAAAGGTTTAATGGTATAAAAATATATAAGAATACTTTTTTTAACATAGATATGATAGATTTATTCGGCCATTAAACATGTGGTGTATATAGAGTAAATCTACTCATTTTAGAATTTTCTAGATCATTCTAGAAATATTTTTATTTTTTTTTTATTTTGTAACATTCCAGATCATTCGGAAAATTTCTAGAACTCTCTCGATCATTCTAAATCCATCATAATAAAATTCACTCATTTAGGAACTTTCTAGATCATTCTAGAAATTTCTAGAACGTTCTCGAACATTCTAACACGATAATAACAGTTTTGGAACTTTCTAGATCATTCCAGATATTTCTAGAACTTTCTAGAATATTCCAGACCAATTATAACCGTTTTACACATTTTGGAACTTTCTAGACCATTCCAGAAATTTTGAGATCTTTTCCGAAGTCCTCATGCGTTTGAAAAGGACAAAAATATATGTTTTAACATTTGAGCCACCCACAACCATTTTAAATCGCTTATTATAAATTGCACTCATTTTAGAATTTTCTAGAACTTTCACGAACACTCTAAATCGATCATAATATTTTTTTTACTAATTTTGGAACTTTCTAGATCATTCTAGAAATTTCTCGAACATTCTAAATCGATCATAATCAATTGCACTCATTTTGGAACATTCCAGATCATTCGGAAAATTTATAGAACTTTCTCGATCATTCTAAATCGATCATAATCAATTGCACTCATTTTGGAACATTCCAGATCATTCGGAAAATTTATAGAACTTTCTCGATCATTCTAAATCGATCATAATCAATTACACTCATTTTGGAACTTTCCAGATCATTCGGAAAATTTCTAGAACGTTCTCGAACATCCTAACTCGATAGTAACAGTTTTGGACATATTGGAACTTTCTAGATGAAGCCAGAAAATTTATAGAACTTTCTCAAACATTCTATATCGATTATAATAGTTTGCATTCACTCTAGAATTTTCTAGATCATTCCAGATATTTGTTGAACTTTCTAGAACATTCCAGATCGATTATAACCGTTTTACAGATTTTGTAACTTTCTAGACCATTCCAGAAATTTTGAGATCTTTTCAGAAGTCCTCATGCGTTAGAAAAGGACAGCAATATATGTTTTAACATTTTCGCCATCCACAACCACCCCCTTCCACCCACCGCGACCAAACTCCCTTACTACCACCTGGAGACCAAGGGGTATTTACCACCCCAACGGGAAGTTGATTGGAGTTGGTGGTGATTGAGAAAACTGCGTATTTACGTACCCACAAAAGCATTTTATATATATTACTAGCAGCGAAACCCGGCGTTGCTCGGGTTAAAATACATCGCATGTTTCGTGGTATAAAAATATATAAGGATACATTTTTTAACAGATATTATAGATTTCTATTTTCGATTTCGATTTGGTTGTTTTAGTTAGACCAATAATAACACTCGTACACATTTTGGAACTTTCCAGATAAATCCAAAAAAAAAAAAGAACTTTCTCGAACATTTTAAATCGCTTATAATAAATTGCACTCATTTTAGAATTTCTCGAACATTCTAAATATATTAACATTATTACTATAAACATTATTACTAATATAGTATATTAAGTCAGATTGTTACTAACAAAATAATATGGATAATTAATTATTATGTCCGAAATAAATGAATTTATATATTATTATTATTATAAATCGATCATAATAAATTTCACTCATTTTGGAACTTTCTCGAACATTCTAAATCGATCATAATCAATTGAATTGCACTCATTTTGGAACTTTCCAGATCATTCGGAAAATTTCTAGAACTTTCTCGATCATAATAAATTGCACTCATTTTAGAACTTTCCAGATCATTCGGGACATTTCTAGAACGTTCTAGAACGTTCTCGAACATTCTAACTCGATAATTACAGTTTTAGACATTTTGGAACTTTCTAGATGAAGCCAGAAAATTTGTAGAACTTTCTCAAACATTCTATATCGATTATAATAGTTTGAATTAATTCTAGAATTTTCTAGATCATTCCAGATATTTACACATTTTGGAACTTTCTAGACCATATCAGAAATTTTGAGATCTTTCCAGAAGTCCTCATGCGTCATTTTAGAATTTTCTAGATCATTCTAGAAATTTCTAGAACTTTCTCGAACATTTTAAATCGCTTATTGTACTCATATTAGAATTTTCTAGAACCTTCTTGAACATTCTAAATAAATCATAATAAATTGCACTCATTTTGGAACTTTCCAAATCATTCGGGAAATTTCTAGAACGTTCTTGAAGATTCTAACTCGATAATAACAGTTTTGGACATTTTGGAACTTTCTAGATGAAGCCAGAAATTTGTAGAACTTTCTCAAACATTCTATATCGATTATAATAGTTTGCATTCATTCTACAATTTTCAGGATCATTCTAGATATTTCTAGAACTTTCAACAACATTCCAGATCAATTATAACAGTTTCACTCAATTTGGAACTTTCTAGATCATTCTAGAAATTTCTAGAACTTTCTCGAACATTCTAAATCGATCATAATCAATTGCACTCATTTTGGAACTTTCCAGATCATTCGGAACATTTCTAGAACTTTGTCGATCATTCTAAATCGATCATAAAAATTGCACTCATTTTGGAACTTTCCAGATCATTCGGGAAATTTCTAGAACGTTCTCGAACTTCCTAACTCGACAGTAACAGTTTTGGACATTTTGGAACTTTCTAGATGAAGCTAGAAATTTATAGAACTTTCTCAAACATTCTATATCGATTATAATAGTTTGCATTTATTCTAGAATTTTCTAGATCATTCCAGATATTTGTAGAACTTTCTCAAACATTCTGTATAGATTATAATAGTTTGCATTCACTTTAGAATTTTCTAGATCATTCCAGATATCTGTTGAACTTTCTAGACCATTCCAGAAATTTTGAGATCTTTTCAGAAGTCCTCATGCGTTAGAAAAGGACAGCAATATATGTTTTAACATTTTCGCCACCCACAACCACCCCCTTCCACCCACCGCGACCAAACTCCCTTACTACCACCTGGAGGCCAAGGGGTATTTACCACCCCAACGGGAAGTTGAGTGGGGTTGGTGGTGATTGAGAAAACTGCGTATTTACGTACCCACAAAAGCATTTTATATTTAGATTAGATTAGATTAGATTAGATTAGATTTAGGGTGTGAAAAGGATAGATGTTACACTTTAATATTATTACATAAAATAAAGGAGGATATAATATTATAAATATCATTAGAATTATAAGACAGTAAGGATGAGATGTTTAATGGGAATGGAACATGGAGGGATATTAAACTTTCTAAAAAAGTAGATCGGTCATAAAGTTGGCAAGCAAAGAAGATGTGGTTAAGGTTACCCACATCGTCACCATGTCGCGACTCGGGTTGCGAAAACGTACCGATTAATCGGTTGTAAATGTAGAAACATAAGTACGAATGAATAATCCGAGACTGGCAACACTTTGTTGTTCGACGCCATTTTGTTAGTTTTAAAGTGAGTGAAGGAAGCCGTTGCGAGGGGGGACAGGAGAAGTTACCGTGAGTGTTTCAATTTATTACTAAAGATAAAACTTATTTGAATTCTGGATTGTGATGTTAATTGTCGATTGAATGAGATAGGACTTTGGTGAAAATAGGCTAAGATTTCTCGGATAATTTAGGATGTCATGTGAGGGACAAAGTAAGGGTTTCTCGTGGTTGGTTTTATTGTTAAGTGTTGTTTGCCTATGCTGATACTACCGTTGAATGAGATGATAACGAGAAGCCTATGAGATAAATATAGATAGGATGTTTGAACAGTTAGATGAGACTTAGCAGATTTGTAGGGAGCTCCCATAATGTAATATAAGAATGTTAGGAGCTACCCCTGTAGGGGCTGTTAGGAGCCACCCCGAGGGGTGTAGGGAGGGTTCAACCTGGTTTAGCATCTGATCGAACCGGCAGACAAGGTTGTACCCCCGAAGGGACTGTTAGGTAGGTGGGATCAACCTGTTATAGGATCTGACTGAGCCAGCAGACAAGGTTGTACCCCGTAGGGAATAAAGACTCAGAGGGTTCAACCTGTTGTAGGATCTGACTGAGCCGGCAGACAAGGTGATACCCCGTAGGGAACATAGGGGGTCCAACTTGCTGTAGGATCTGACCGAGCAAGGCAGACAAGGTTGTGCCCTCGTAAGGAACTAATGGTCGAACCGATGTGGTCGATTATGGCAAGTCTGGATCTAGCCCGGTCTGTCTCCCATGTGGATATTAGGTAGGCGTAACCCAGCTCTGGGTGAGTCTGGATCGATCTAGCACAGGCTGGATATTCGATATATGAACTTTGAGCACCCCAATGGGTAAGACTAGGTCGATCTAGCATATGACAGTGGTCATACAATGATGATGGCAAAGGCCGTAGAATGCTATTGTGTTGACAATGCTATTGTGTTGACAATAGGCTAGGATCCTACTATGGATAATCCCCCACAACGCTATTGTGTTGACAATAGTCTAGGATCCTACTATGGATAATCCCCCGCAAAGCTATTGTGTTGACAATAGTCTAGGATCCTACTATGGATAATCACCCGCAAAGCTATTGTGTTGACAATAGTCTAGGATCCTACTATGGATAATCACCCACAAAGCTATTGTGTTGACAATAGTCTAAGATCCTACTATGGATAATCCCCCACAATACTATTGTGTTGACAATAGTCTAGGATCCTACTATGGATAATTCTCCACAATGCAGTATTAAGTAAAGAAAGTATTGAGTAGAGGCAATAAACTGATGTTTAGAGTAATCATGTAGAGGCTAGTATCAGTAATAACTATATGCAACATTTGATAGTGAGACTTGAATGAAATGGGTAGGAAATACTTGCGGGGTCTGGAGGATGTCTCTGACGTCATCCCGACCCGTGTGGCGCTGGGCGGACGCTGTGTCACATGTGACACAGTGTCTGCCCAGCTTACCTTATACTTACAGATGTCCTCACTAGTAGAGAAGCGAAGCAGACGATATTTGAGTTTGTAATCAGCCAGGGACAGTAAACTAAGAACGACGGGTCTGCACACTTATTCTGAGGGTGAGTGAATTCTTGGTCAGTTGTACTCTCGGTTAATACTAATTTTTAATTTATTCGCGGTGTACCTGTTGTTGTGCCCCATGCGATGCGGCCTATCATTTGGTAGGTTGTATTTGTATGTGTGTGTGCTTCACCAGGCTAAATATATTCCACATATGATTATATCTATATAGTCATATATATGCATATATACACAGCACATCCTCAATGATGCTGTGTGATGATTTAGTATATGCACTTCGCGACACATCACATACACAATTAGGATTGTCCACAATGTGCAGTTTAGTTAGATGAGCTGGAGTACACACGTGACCCAAACGCATACGAACAATGATTGAAGTTGAAACTTTACAAAGATTCACCCGGAAGAACCAAGGTTTATTGGGGATGAACGGTTGAATATTAAAATAGTGTCGACCCTTGCCACTTGCCCAAAGCTTATTCCAAGATTCTTGAAGATAAGCTCTAGGCAAAGCAGCAAGGTCATGACAATAATTTTGGTAAGGGAATAAGTCCCCACACTCTACAGCCTGATTGGCAAGCTCATCAGCCTTTTCACTACCTGTAATACTATTATGGCCAGGTACCCAACACAGATTGACTAAAAAACCTTTATCAAAACATTTGTAAAGGAGATCTCTAACTTGAAGGATTACAGGATATTGAAATTTTGATGTAAATGGAAATCTATTTATAGTTTGAAGGACGCTTAAGGCATCCGTAAAAATTACCGTTTTTTTAAGTTTCATAAGAAGTATATACTCTACAGCTTTAAGGATACCAAAACATTCACCCGTAAATACCGATGTTTCTGGTGGTAATTAAATTTTTTGGACAATATTATACTGACTATGGTATACACCTATACCAACATACCCACTAGAAGAATGCTTGGAAGCATCACTATAAATGCAGTGTGATTCTGGATAATTGTTAAGTAATTCAGAATTGAAATTAGCGTATGCATTGTTATCATTTTTCTGTACATTAAAGTTATAGCAGATATTAGGAGAAAAAATTAAAGCTTTATATTGACAGTTAAACAAAGGGAGACGGTTTTTACGATGAATAGGTGCTACAATTGCAACAACTTTTTTATAACTATTAACAAGACATGGGGGAGATTTATGTTGCCAATACGATGATGAAGTTAAAGATTCAACAAGAGATTTAAGTAGGAATAAGAGGATGGTTATTAAACTGCAAGGCACGACATATAAATTTGTCTGATAAAAATTGGCGCCTCAAAAATAGAGGAGGATCACAGCATTCAACTTGCAAAGCATTGATAGGGCTAGACTTCTTTGAACCAGTTATAATTCTTAAGGCTTTTGATTGGATACTATCTAATTTCTTGAATCCAGCCACTCTACAAGGTATCAATAAGAATGTCCCATAATCAAGAATACTTCTTATTAGAGCATTATATATAAGCTTCAAAGAAAAGGGATGTGCGCCCCACCAAACACCAGACAGACATCTAAGCATATTTAGAAGGCGTTCACACTTGGCCACTACATAATCACAATGTGGTAGACCAGTGAGTTTTGAATCCAGAACCAATCCTAAAAATTTGACTTGACTTTTGACTGGAATAGTTTCATCATCATATGATATGTTTATTGGAGGTGGCATACGCTTTCTCGTAAACAAAACTGCAGTACTCTTCGAAGTCGATAAGTTTAAACCATTTTTATCTAACCAGATTTTTAAATGTTTTAGTGCTAAAGATAAGTGTGAATTAGCAATATTAATTGATGGATCAGAAAAATATAAAAGTAAATCATCAGCATATTGTAATACGCTCACTGAATTATTAAGAGAAGATTCTAGGTCATATGTGTAAATGTTATAAAGAAGGGGACTCAATACTGACCCTTGAGGGAGACCTTTCCATAGTGATCTTTGAGTCTTACTAGAATTATTATTATAAGAGTCTAAAGTAATAACTCTTTCACACAGAATATTCATTATGAAATTTGTGAGCATCTCTGGAACCTTTAGTTTACGTTATTTGTCCCTCAGGACAAGTAAAAGGACAGTCATAAGCTGAGCTTATATCAAGAAATACTGCCAGAATTGAATCATTACGAGAAAAAGCTAAGCGAATATCAGTGGTAAATATACTGATGCTGTCAATTGTGCTTCTACCCTTTCTAAAACCAAATTGACTATCAGCTAGCAAGTCTTTACTCTCAATAAACCATTCTAAACGGTTTTTAATTAAATGTTCAGTAATTTTTAATAATACTGAAGATAACGCTATTGGTCGATATGATGAAACATTAGATGGTATTTTATTCGGTTTTAATATTGGCAACACTAGTTGCGTTTTCCGTGCCGAAGGAATAATACCGGAACACATTGCAGAATTAATAATATTTAAATAATAAGTAAGAGCCTGATCACCTAAATTCGTTAAAAAAGAATATGGAATACCATCTTCTCCTGGAGCCGAATCTTTTACAACTGAGAGTACTCCTTTCAATCCACTTAACGAAAATAAAGTGTTAAGATCTGTATGGAGATCTGTATGGAAATCTGCAGATGATGAAGATATTACTAGATCTTTTTGTGGAGCACACTGAGGAGCCAGATGATCCAAGAATTCTTCAGCAAGTGAAGGTGGAATAAAAGGAGCACTACCAGTATTCAGTGAAGATTTAAATCGTCGTATATTACTCCAGACAGTAGATGCTTTTGTATCAGGAGAAATTGAATTTTAAATAATTTCTTTGTATTATTAATTGTATTTGAAAGTGCTTGAAAATTTTCTGTGGTCATACAGTTACAATAAATTTTTTCAGCTTCTTTTCGTTTTTTAATGGCCTTTGTACAGTCACTATCCCACCAAGGCGGGGAAGGAATATTATTAGTAACTGCATTTTTTAAGGGAAAGATCTCCTCAGCTGATTCAACAATTGCCTTTGTCAAAGCATCTGAACAAACTGTCTCACCATGTAGAATACTTGGGAAAGATGAGACCTTATTCTCTACTGTGAATTTAAATTTATCCCAGTCAGCATCTGAAAGTCTATATTTTAAGCGTGGGTTTCTCCAGTGCGACGTGTTGCAGAACCATTATTCAATATGCATAGGTTATTTGAATCTACTATTTCTAACAAATCTTCTCCATGACAATTATTTTTAGAGCTTCCCCATGAACAATGTTGAGAGTTAAAATCTCCCAACAGCATAAAGGGTTTTGGAAAAGAAGAAATAATGTGGTTAATTTCAGTGAAAATAGTAGGGGAGGGATGAGGGATGTAAATAGAAACAACACAAATATTATTAATCATGGCAGCTATTATTGAAAAGTTATCACTATGAGGAGGAAGAGGAAAAGGAGAATATGGATAAATATTTTTGATGAGTATAGCTACTCCGCCATACCCATCTACTCTGTCTTCTCTGAGACAGCTATATTCAGGGATTTTAAAATTATAATCACATTTAAGCCAAGTTTCAGATAAAACAATAACAAATGGCTCAAATTTATTAATAAGGTAAATTAAGTCACTTTTTTTATTAATTATGCTTCGGCAGTTCCATTGTATTAGGTGTCTGTGATCCATTAAGGAGTAGATTCTTAAAAATTTCAAGTAAAGGGGCAACGTGGGACGGTATAATGGAAGATTGGGAGAGGATATCGATCAAGGATATGCAAGTTTGTCCTTAAGCTGTAACTTTGCCAGAAATCTAGCTACGTCATTACCCTTTGGAGCTTTAGGGTCAATCATGTTATCTTTGCACCATGAAATCCAACGTTTTATTGGAGCTTTGTACGTTGATAATGTAGAGTCTCGCCAGCTTCTTCTCAGGAGAGTTTTTTCCTCTGAAGACCAGTGGGCTACTTGATTGGCCCACCCCCAATCTTCCATGCTAGGAGCTCCAGCTTCTCCACCTGGGGAGGACTTCTGCCCGTTGTGAGGTCGATCAGGTTGTTGGGTATGTTCTTTATTGGCACTGGTTCTGCTAGGGCCCGTGCCCTCAGATCCGTTAGCCAAAAGCACTGTGTCCAGCGCGGTGCTATTACGATATAAATTCCCGTTGCTGAGTTGAGGTGGCGCAGCACCCGTGGAATTAGATTGGGTGGTGGAAATACCCAAGCCAGTGCGAAGCTCCAAGGTCGACTGAAGGCGTCGTAAAAAATGGCTGACCCATCTCTGGAGTCCCATGTAACGTAGCGGTCTACAACCGCGGATTCTTTTGTGGCGAACAGGTCGATGGTTGGTACGCCCCAAATTCTGAATACGGCCTCCGAGGCCGGGGGCAACAAGTGCCATTCCGGCACTGGTCGATCTCTGGACAGGCGGTCGGCTATGCCGTTGTACCTCCCCGGGAGGTACGCCGCCGAGAGTGTGACATTCAACCTTTCGGTTAGCTCTAAGAGCTTTGTTGTCAGTTCCAATAAGGCTAGGGACCGCGTGCCGCCCTCGTTCCTTATATACGCCACAAGCGTTCTGTTGTCGGATTGCACTAGAATATGTGCATTTTGGAGAAACTGTCGTTGAGAACTTATTGCACCGTACACCGCGAACAGTTCTTTTACATTTGAGTGCCACGACCTCTGGTGAACTGACCACTTGCCCTTTAGATACCTCTCGTTGAGGTGAGCGCCCCAGCCCGCATCCGCTGCGTCTGTGGTCAAGAAGTGGGTTACTTCTCCTCTGTGCAGTGCTACTGAACTGTGAGTTATGGCATTCCGCCACCATCGTAGTTCCTGCTGAACTGGAAGAGGTAGCAGTCTCTTCTGTCTTGTCTTGTGTGGAGTGAAGGTTCTCAGGAACCTTTGTGTTAGCCGACAGTGCAAACGTCCTCTTGGGGTCGTAATGTTTGCAAAATTGAGGAGTCCTAGTAAGGTCTGAGTCTACCGTATAGTACAACAACCCTCTCTTAGAATGGTGGATAACACCTTTTCTATTCTTGCTACTTTCTTTAGAGGTAAGGCCATGGTACAATTCTTGGTGTTCCACATAAGGCCTAAATATTCCAGTTCCTGAGAAGGTACCCTGACAGACTTCTGGTAATTGACATGCCACCCCAGGTGTTCTAGAATATTTAAGGTCTCCGAGACCTGATTCTGTAGCCTGCTTCTGTCCTGATTGACTAGGATGTAGTCGTCTAAGTATACGAGGAGTCTTACTCCCCTTGCACGCAAGATCTCTGCGATCCAGTTGGACACTGCGGCAAAAGTTAGGGGGGCAGAAGACAGGCCAAAGGGTAGAGCTGTCAGCTGGAGTACTTGGTTGTTGTAATAAACCCTCAGGAACCGACGGTGTGACTCTGCTATCGGCAAATGAAAATAGGCCTGTTGCAGATCTATCTTTGCCATCCAATCGTCCTTCTGTAGGAACTCGGCCACATCTGTCTGGGACACTAGCTGGAAATGCTTGGTTGCTACATGTCTGTTGAGACCTCTTAAGTCGAATATGGGACGCACTCCCCCATCCGGTTTCTTTATTAAAAACATTTTTGAAAGGAAACCCGAGTTCAAAACTGATGGTACTTCCAAAATTCCTTTTTCTTTTAAGTCCTGAATTACTAATGTCATTTCCATAGAAACCCTTGTGTTGAATCTCCTTATTAAATAGGGTGTTAAATGTAGGAGTGGAGGTTTTGTCTTGAACGGAATGCGCCCACGGGTAATGATCTTTAAAATAAATCGGTTTGCACCAAGCTCCTCCCATGCTTGTGCATGGTACTTCAAGCATCCTCCCCGGAATACTTGGTTGCTGTGTATATAGTCACTTTTGTTTTTGGTTATGATTGGTATTGTTTTTCTTGGCATAGTTGCCTCGAAAGTTATGACGTTTGTGTGAGGCCTTCTGGAACGGAAAGTTATTTTGTCTTTTGGAATCATGTGGTTGTGTCATAGCTCTAACTCCCTTGGAAGTTGTTCTTCTATCCTGTTTGTAAGTTGAAGATGATCTATTCTGACTGTTACTCTTATCTATTATATATTCTGGCTTATTCAACCATGACTGGGAACCTCCAAGGGACTGAATGATAGGTTGTAAGGCTTGTCGACTGAAAAGGTAATCAGCACTTGGGGGAATATCCCGTAGAGTGGCTTTTAACATTGGACTGTAAATTTCTTTCAGAATTCTCTCTCTTCTTATCTCTATACACTCTCCCCTTCTGCCACAAATCATTTGCATTATCTTCTCCGAGCACTTATGAAGTGGAGAGCCTGGTCCCAGTAGTCCCGACACCTTTTCAAACAGAGTTTTGGGATTTAATTCACCTGGGTTTCCTGCACCCCAGTTAAGAAGATCCTGCAAACCTTGCTTTAACAGTTCCTGCTGTTCTAGTTCTGCATTGGTCAGTCCTGCTAACATATTTTCAGCAGAAGCTAAATAATCTTTTGATTTGTTAAAATGGCATAATTCTTCATTAACTTTCAAAGCAACAAAACCGGGAGTAGCTGAATAACCCTGCAATAATGACTTGTACCGTATGCCCTTCCAGGCTTGTGTATCAAAATGCTGAAGCTGATTAACTTTTTCCAGCCTTTCCTTCTTTGCAGAGGGAATAACCCTCTTTTCATCATAGTCAGTATTTAAATCACCTAATTGAAATTTATCTGTACTCAGACAAGGATTAATCAAATATGGAGGTTGGGAACTCGTTTGTTCAACTCGGTTACTGGGTCCAGGAAGACTGAGGTACGTATCTTGAGTGTTGGAAGTGATATACTGAGGTAATTGAGTCAATATACCGGAAATATAACTAACTTGATTCATTAAAGAGTCAATACGCGGGTCTTGAGTAACGTGTTTATTGTACTTACGGCGTTTATTTGGAGGTGGTGAGGCTATGCCCTCCTCATCTTCCGAAGATGAAGAAGAGTTGCCTTCCATACTAGAGACACCAGTGCCGGGTCGAGATGATCGCTCTTCATCCGAAGCAGCGGCATCCGACCGATCACAAGCGCCGTTCTTACCTTCCGAATCTTCGTTAAATAACACGGAATGCGAGCTCATTCTTTCACAATCACTCTAACTTATCACAAATTATAACTTTTTCACTTGAAATCGAAGAATTAATCACTATTTTTTAAGAAAATTCGTAAGAAAAAATTTGCATGTTTTTAGCGGCAAAAAACTATAACGCTATGAGTTGACATTGACATGTGCGGTCCAGGTTAGACATAGGACGCGCTCTGCTGTGAGTGAAAGAGACAGGTAATAGAGGAGATAAGAGGTAAAGTATACACTTTCATGCTTAATATGGTAAAAATCTATGAATGCTTCTTCATTTAATGCTGTGTGTTTTGAATCACATATAATAAACACAATATTTTTTAATGCCCTTTTTAGTTTCTTCAAAATTCAGCTCATGGATCCTATCAGCGTTTTTTTCTCAGACCTGTAGTCCAGAATTTGCCAATACTGGCTAGAAGAAAAAAAAACATCCTGTATTTATGAGGCCGTACGCTAAATTTCGCTGATTTACGTGATTTTACGGTTAAAATACTGTATTTCTATAAGTTTTAAAAAACATCATGAAATATCATTTCAATTATTATTACTAAAATAAAAGAGACTAAAGATGACCTCATTTCTGTAGCTCAAACCATGGGGCAAGTCCTAGATGTTCAACTAAAGCCAGCAGAAATAAAAAACATTTACCGAGTTAACACAAAATCAGAAACCTTCAAACCGGTTATTGTGGACTTTACAACAGTAACAACAAGAAATAACTTCTTGAAATCTGCCAAGAAATTGAATAGAGAACGTGATGAGAAATTAACTACATCGCTGCTTAAAATAGAGGGCCCGATAAAGCAAATATATCTTTCTGAAAACCTACCACAAAATATTAGGAAACTATATGCAATAGCACGAGAATTCGCAAAAAGAAATAGTTATACTTTCTGCTGGTCAATTAATGAACGAGTCTATTTGAAGAAATCAGAAGGTTCAAATAAAATTCAGGTGGAAAAAGAAAGTGACCTAGACGAAATTCTTACAAAATGACTAGATTTTTATTGTCAGCTTTCATATTGCTCCATAGCCACAATGTCATTAATTTTAAGTTTTCAGGTATGTTTAGTACAATTTTCAGTCAAAATATTAGGCTACAAAATTGCCAATTTAAACAATTACACACACATTCACACGAACACACAAATTTAGAAAAATATAAACATCTATACACAAGTGCATTACTGATAAATATCCAGCCTCCCAACCTTGTAAATATAAATTTTACTAGACTCATATTCTTTTTGGGACTGTATAAAATAAAGTAAGTATCAATAATGCTCAATAATACCGAAAAAAATATACAAAATATTGATAATATATCTATATCTTCGTCTCATCTATGTAACCCAGAAAATGTAGCCACCCTGCTGGAAAAGAATAACACTAAACTTAATATTATCACTCAAAATATTAGAAGTGTAACATGCAATATATCTGGATTTTTGATATTGTTATCGAGGCTAGATATAGATGTAGATATTTTTCTTCTTACTGAATGCTGGCTTTCGCCAAATACGATTATTCCACAAATAGAGAATTACTCAGTTATCATGACACAGAATAACAAAAAACAAAATGATGGCCTATTATTGTACTTTAAAAATGACCTTATATGTAATACGTATGAACCAATGCTTGTTGACGCCAATTGCTTGGTTACTATAGTTAACAAAAATATCGCTATAATCTCTATCTACAGATCCCCTTCATATCATAACATTTCCTCATTCCTTGAATCATTAAATAATGTCCTAAGTTCACTTACTCACAAATATAATACTATTATTATAATAGGAGATCTCAATATCAATATCACCTCAGATCCCTTAGACAAAAATGCTTCTGATTACCTTGATCTCACAGCATCACATGGAATGCTTCCAGCTCACACCTATCCAACCAGAGGTAAAAATTGCTTGGATCATGTCATGCTCAAAACTGGTTACATCGCGGATACATTAGTAATTCAAAATTCGCTTACAGATCATGATACAGTATTGTTGTCACTCAATATTAAATACAAAAAAGTCTTCTCACCAAAATTTAGAACTAAATCTGATTATAATGTAATTAAAACAGCTATTAATGATATCGACTTTGCTCCTGTTTTGAGCGCGACTGATTGTAATATAGCAGCTGAATATTTTGTGAACTCTCTTGGAAGGGCAATAAGAGATAACACCATGATGGTCCGTGTATCAAGAAGTAATAAAATTATTAAACCCTGGATTACATCAGGATTATTGAGATGTATCAAGAACAGAGACCGTATGCATTTACAGACAAAGAAATATCAAGATGATGAGATACTCAAAACAACATATCGTAGGTACCGTAATTTTTGTAACTCATTATTGAAAAAACTGAAACTTGAGTACAACAAGTCTGAGCTTCAAAAGGTGGAAAAGAGCAATATAAAGAAAACCTGGAAAGTAATAAACAATATAACCAATTATAAAACATCTACTCAGAAATTATCAGAAGACTTGTTAAACACCGACGAGAATTCGGATAGGACGGTGAATTCTGCGAACGACTATTTTGTTAATGTTGGTAAAGATATGGCCCAAAAAATAGTAAAAGACGGACAAACAAGAGAATGTTTGGGTGGAATTCCAACACCATGTTCTTCAATGGCTATGTCTAACACAGATGAAGCTGAAATAGTAGCATTGGTGCTCGCACTAAAAACCGATTGCTCAGTTGGATGGGATGGTATCTCGGCTACCATCCTCAGGCGGAGCTTGGATATTTTGATTTCGCCTTTGGTGCATATTTTTAATTTATCACTGGCAACGGGTATCTTTCCACGAGTTTTCAAACATTCAATCGTTTTACCTATTCACAAATCAGGAAATAAGCAGTGCATTACTAATTACCGGCCAATATCCATCTTACCTACGCTTTCAAAAATTCTTGAGAGGATAATAAATACTAGAGTGGTAAATTATATTGAAGCAAACAGGTTATTTTCTGAAAACCAATACGGTTTTCGTCGTGGCAGATCAACATCTGATGCGGTGCTGAATCTCACCAGCTACTTGGCTGAATCCATGGACATGGGGAAAAAGTGCCTGGCTGTGTTTCTGGATTTAGCTAAGGCATTCGACACCGTATCAATCCCTTTGCTTCTGCGGAAGCTGGATAGATTGGGTATTAGGGGTACTCAGCACCAGCTACTATGTGACTATTTGACTGATAGAACACAAAGTGTAAAAATCGGTAAGTACACAAGTACTGCTTTGCAAAATTACCTTCGGCATTCCTCAAGGAAGTATCCTTGGCCCAACCCTCTTCCTGGTCTACATAAATGACTTATGTGATATAGATATCGACACCGGACGTATTTTCACCTATGCAGACGACACTGCTCTTGTTGTTCGGAGTGATAGTTGGGCCGAGGTGTTTCTGGCAGCTCAGTCTACTATGGACAAGATAACAGTTTGGTTACGCAACAATTTGCTCACACTCAACGCAGATAAGACCAAATATTTAACATTTTCCATCCAAACCCCGATGATACCGTCTCAACTAGCTCTTTCAGCCCATTCTAAGTCAGAGTGTGCAAACTCTGACTCTGGCTGTGCTTGTCCTTTATTGGAGAGAGCTAATATTATCAAGTATTTAGGTATAATAATGGACTCAAGGTTAACTTTTGAAGCCCATATTAATTTGCTAACACAAAGACTACGTCGTTTGATGGCAGTGTTCAGGAGCATCAGTAATATAGCAAATGGTGATGTGCTAAAGCTATTGTATAACTCCATCTGCCAGTCACTTCTTACATACTGTATTACCTCTTGGGGTGGTGCCAGCAAAGCGCGCATGATCAGATTGGAGCGAGCGCAAAGAGGAGTACTGAAATGCGGGTCGAATCGGCCGTTTAGATATCCCACAAATGACTTATATAAAGAATGGCAGGTTTTAACAGTCAGGCAACTGTTTGTATACCAGGTAGTTCTTAATTATCATACCAGTATTGTCTACAATCCCGAATTACTGATAAGGTCCCGTCGAATTAATAAAATACTTACTGAACCTACTATAACTACATACTTTGCTCGAAGATTTGCCTTCTACATTGGAGCCTACTTGTATAAGAAAATTAATAAAGAGCAATTGCTATTACCTGCAAATAATCATAAATGTAAGGATATTCTTTGTAAATTTCTACGTAGCCTAGATTATGATCAGACTGAGGCTCTGTTTGTTCCTTTGAGATGATCTGGAAATGCACTTGTAATATTAACTTGTAAAAAAAAAAAAAAAAAAACAAACAATACATACATACCCACCACATACACACACACACACCCCCATACACACTCATATCTCTAATCATCTTAAATGCTATCTATGTAGATTGTTGATAACAATAAAAAAAAAAAAAAAAAAAAATTAAAAAATGTAATATTAAAATATAGGGAGTTGAGTAAAATTAAAATTAAAAATATACTTTGTAATAAGTAATTTTAGCTTTTATATAATTGGTATTTTAAGTAAAAAATTCAAAGTAATAATAGGTACTATGTAAAGTATAAATGATATAAAATAAAATTGCTATGTAATAATTATAATAATTATATATATATATATAACTAATAATTTACTGATACAAAAATAAAGCTTGATTTAAGTTTTAATGTTGCAATACATATACATGCTCCCAAGATACAGGTATTACCTAGTTTGGGAGCAAGTGATCCTAAAAATGTTGTAAAAAATGGTATTTGAAATAAAGAATTTTATTATTATTATTATTATTATCTAATAAACGAGCTACTTTTTTAATTTTATTATTTAATTTTGATTAATCGACCTCAAACAGGCGGCTGAATTTTTGCTATAAGAGGTTTAGAATATCACATATTTACAAATTTTATTTTTTTCAATTACGTATTGCCGTCTAAACGGTATGAAAAAAATACAGTTTATTGTTATGAAGGTCATCTATAAAATAAACGGAGCACTTTTTACCACTTTAATATAATAATTTTGAGTAAAAAAATATTTACCTTAGTAATTTTTTAGAGAAAATTGGCGGTGAATTGCTTTTGATTTCGGCTACTTAGAACTCTCGTTCATTAAAATTATAAAAACATAAATAAACTTCAGTTAATAAACAATCCATTTCCTGAAAAAAATTTATTAAAAAGTTTTGCAATAAAAAATCTTTTAAAACAACCTAAATCTCGCATTAAATAAAATAATAAAAATAAAAAGGTAGCTCATTCATTAGATCATAATTAAAATGATATTTTAGTTTGTAAATTAAAACTTGTAGAAATACAGTATTTTAACTGTATAATCACGATTTTTAAATGACGTAAATCAGCGAAATCGGCAATATTTGGCATACGGCCTCTTAAATGAATTAATAACAACATCTTAATTTTATTCGTAGCTTTTTGGTGGCTTTTGGGATACTTTAGGCTACTGTAATTTGGCTATTTTAGGCTACTTGAACTGTGAAAAATGGCGACATTAGGCCCAGTGCTGTTGGCAACACTGTCACTCAGTTCTATATAGTATTATCTATGGTCAGGGACTTTTTGGCGGGAACTTGTAGAGAGATGTTGTGTTTTCATTTTTATTTTCATGAATTCGTGTATTTTGAGTTTTATTGCGTATTATCGGTGGTATTTTATGCAATAAACATCAATCATGTGCACCAGTGAAGTGAAATGAAATGAATTATGTGTATCGTGACTTTACAAGTTGTCTCAAAAAGTCCGTGTAAAGTTTTAGTACAATGACCACCATTGTACTAAAATGAAAATGAAAATGATATTATATAAAATTACACGTCGCACGCTTAATAAAAAAAAGAAATATGTCAAAATTGATGATTTTTGGGAATTACAGTTTAAAGTTTTGCACTCTTCCGGAGTGAACTTTGTTTTAGTATAAATATTAATGTATAGATATTATAAGTAACTGAATTATTTTAAAGTAAAGTCTAAGTATTCATATTTGTGGAATAACAAAAAAATTGAGTAGCAAAACATAATCAACCTGTTTATTTTTAAAAAGTAGTTTCATCTTATGACCTTATTATGCTTTAATTCTTTATTTATTTAATAACATTAAATTATTTTTTCAAGAATCCCAAATGTTTCGTTTTTTTTTAAACATTAGGGAAAAATAATGTAAAAATTTTTTGTAATGAAAAGCATAATTAAATTTATTATTTATTTCAAATGAACGATTTATTTAAACTATTACTCTGAAAATTACTTAGTGTAATAAAATTTTAAAATCAGTTTACTACAATATCATATCAGCCCATTTGATGCCCACTGCTGAACATGGGGGAGGCCCCATTAATTTCCACTTTGAACGGTTCTGGGCCGCTTGCATCCAGCGGCGCCCAGCGACTCTGACCAGCCGGGCTATTGCGTATCTTTGGTGGTAATAGTAACGAACACCATTAATTATTTCATCCAATTACGCGCACGCGATATGACGCGACGATGACCATTCGCGTCTCTCGAGAACCTTTCTTCCTCATCGGTTATCGGTTCTTCGAGCGATGTAGCCTGCCCATTGTCACTTCAGCTTACTAACTCTACGAGCAATGTCCATCGTTTTCGTTCTACTACGAATGTCCTCATTTCGGACACTGTCACGTAGAGAAATTCCGAGCATAGTTCGTTCCATAGCTCGTTGAGTGACTCTGAGCTTATTTATGCGGCCAGCAGTGAAAGACCACGTCTCTGTCCTGTATGTCATCACTGGTAACACGCACTGATTGAAGACGAAGATCTTGACTCTGGGGTATTTTGGACGTGAAGATATGCCGTAGCTTCCCGAACGCTGCCCAGCCGAGTTGGATTCTTCAACTGACCTCTCTGTCGAAGTTGGACCTACCTAGTTGAACATTAGACATAATTTTTGTCTTGTCCATATTTATTTTGAGGTCTTCCTGTTGAGAAACTCTGTTGAGGTCGTTGAGCATTATGTTCAAAGCTTCCAGCGACTCCGCCATTATGACTATATCGTCGGCAAATCGAATCATGATGTGTTCGCCATTGATGTTGATGCCATATCCCTTCCAGTCCAAGAGCTTGAATACATCCTCCATTGCAGTGGTGAAGAGTTTCGGGGAAATTACGTCACCCTGTCTAACACCCTTCTGCAACTGGATCGGTCTCGTACTCTCGTCCTGGATCCGAATTGACATGGTGGCTTTGCTGTACAAGCATTTCAACACTTCGATATAGCGATAGTCGATTTGTCATCGCTGTAGACTCTGTAACACCGCCCATGTCTCGACTGAATCAAAGGTTTTCTCATAGTCCACATACACCAGGCATAATGGCCGATTATACTCCTCAGTCTTCTGTATAATCTGGCGGAGTGTATGTATGTGGTCTATGGTGCTAAGGCCTTTACGGAAACCGGCTTGTTTGGGAGGCTGGAAGTCGTCAAACCTACGTGCCAGACGATTCGTAATGACTCTTGAAAACAGCTTATAAACATGGCTTAGGGGGGATATCGGTCGGTAATTCTTCAATAGGGCCTTATCGCCTTTCTTGAAGAAGAGCACCACCAAACTTCCACTCCATACTTCTAGCGTTGTTCCTTGGTATATGACGGAATTAAAAAGCTTCTGAAGGACTAAAAGTACCGGTTTTCCACCCGCTTTCACGAGCTCTGTTGTAATTGTTGGGGATTTCATTTGTTTTATATTGGAATAAAAGTCATTTCTAATTAATTCACTTGTTATTATTTTATAGATAATTATTACATCTTAGCAGCAGACACACTTCACAGAAGAAACAGCACAGATAATTAAAACATACTTTTTCTTTTTTAATCTATTACTTATTTATGACCCTGGAAGATAGGACATTGTTCCTTATTCATCACTCTCCCTCAATGTTCTATCTTTCAACTACTACATTACACAAATACACAACTTTAAATCACTTTAAAACTAATCACTTACATAACTCAACTTTTACTTGTCAACAATACAATTTCTTTATTCAAAAACTATACTATTTTATATTATCATTATAAAACCATAACACATAACTTTATGTTGCTCAATACTTACTAAAACTTATAAACTACTCACATCCTATACTCAATTAGTATTGACACTCTGTTAACTAGCTACCTATACTTAATATAACACTGAATATTACTTAACATTAACTCTGTACTATATATCCACACAATATGATAATCCACACAATATGATATGAAACCCTACTACATTCCTACTAAACATAATCCCATACATTTAGCTAAGTTAATAAACTGAATTTTAGGCAATGGTTTAGTCAAAATATCTGCAATTTGTTCTTTAGTAGAAATATACTTTACACATATTATACCTTCTTCTACTTTCTGCTTAATAAAGTTATACTTCACATCAAGATGCTTTACACGTTTCTGATCTGGATTTTTAACAATTTTTATAGTGCTAGTATTATCTTCATAAATAGTAACATTTTTAACACAAATTTTTAAATCAACTAATAAATTGATAAGCCAACATGCTTCCATAGAAGCTTCACAGAGAGATACCAACTCAGCCTCAGTGGTACTAAGAGCAACAGTAGGTTGCTTTCTAGATTTCCATATGATAGTATTATTAAATAACTTAAATAAGTAACCTGAGGTTGACCTTCTATCTGTTGTGTCTCTTGCAAAATCTGAATCTGCATAACCAACCAAAACATTATTCAAATCACAATTACTCTTACTATAGACCAAATTATAATCCACAGTTTGTTTAATATATCTTAACAATCTTTTCAAGGCTTTAAATAATTTTTCACATGGTTGAGACTGAAATCTACTAAGGTAACCCACAGCTGTTGCAATATCTGGTCTTGACCCTATCATAGCATACATTAATGAACCAATTAAAGATCTACATTTAAATTCCCAACTAAAATCTACTTCATTACTATCAATATTTAAAATAAAATTTTGATCCATTGGTGTGTCACAACCCTTACAATCTTGCATGTTATATTTCTTTAAAACTCCCTTAAGGTATTTAGATTGATTAATATGAACTTCCCCTGGTAACTTGTTTATAGAAATTCCCAAATATTTTAAATTATTACTTCCCATATCTTTCATCCTGAATTTAGTACATAAAAACTGTTTTACCATATTAATTTGCTTTAAATCTCTCCCTATAATAAGCAAATCGTCCACATACAATAATAAATACAAATCCTTTTTCATATACAAACAATAATCATTTTGTGACCTTTTAAAACCATACTCTATAATTGTTTCATTAAATTTTTCATACCAGTATTTAGGTGACTTTTTCAAACCATACAATGACTTCAATAACTTTAATACATGACCTTCAGGTACCACTAACCCCTCGGGTGGTTTTAAATAAACATCTTCCTTAATGTCTCCATATAAAAATGCTCCTTTTACATCCATCTGGCTAATATGTAAATCCTTGTGTGCAACTATTGACAATAAAATTCTTAAAGTTTGTAGTTTCAATACTGGTGAATATGTGTCTTCTATTTTATCATGTTGTTTAAATCCACGAACTACAAGTCTTGCTTTATATATTTCTTTATCTGCTAGTTCCTTTATAGCGAATATCCATTTACAATCAATCAATTTGTAATTTTTCTTTATAGGTACTATTTTCCAAGTCTTACTCTCATTTATCACTTTCAACTCTTCTTCAACAGCTTTATTCCATAATCTTTCATCTTCTCTTCCTTTAATATCTTTGTAGTTTATAGGTATATTTTCGCCATTTGTCAATAGTGCATATAATGTTTCTCCATTGTCATCGTCTAAATTCATTTCATAATCTTCTTGCCACTTCGGTTTCCTTCTCTGTCGAATTTCTCTCCCTGATTTTATGCTCTCTTCATTATTAGTCTCTTCTTCCCTGTCAGAGATCTCTTCTTCATTTACATTTTCCTGAATGCTTTCCTCTTCTTCTCCACTATAAAATTCTTCATCAGTAGTTTTACTTTTCCTTTCATTGTCATTATTCGCTTTTCTTGGTTTGTCATTGTCCGGTATGTGTATATTATTATAGTCATTAGCCTTTTTCTTCCTCTCATCAAATATAACATTTCTAGCTACTACTGCCCTATTACTCTCTTCATCATACAACTTATAACCTGAAGTACAATATCCTATCATTATCATTTTCTTACTGTGATTGTCTAATTTTTGCCTTAATTGATGTGGGATATGATTGTATGCAATGCTACCAAATGTACGCATTGATGAAACATCTGGTCTTTTTCCTGTCCACAATTCACTGGGTGTTTTATCTCTTCCCACTGTTGGGCTTCTATTTGTTACATATGCTGAATACAAAACAGCATCACCCCAAAACTTTTTGTCCAATCCTGAATCTAATAAAATTGTCCTAGCCTTATCCATTATAGTCCTATTCATCCTTTCTGCTACACCATTCATCTCAGGGTTGTAAGCAACTGTGTATTGCATCATTATACCATTCTCATCACAAAATTGTTGTAATTCTTTTGAAGTATACTCACCACCATTATCTGATCTAAGTTTAAGTAAGTTAGTATTTAAATAATTTGTAACATAATAATAATAACTTTTAAATTTATCACATACTTCAGACTTTTCTTTTAATAAATATATCATAGTAAAATGTGTATAGTCGTCAATAAATGTTAAGAAATATCTATAGCCTTCCCTAGATACAGGAGATATTGGTCCACACACATCTGTGTGTACTAATTCCAACGGTGCTTTAGCTCTATATCCTAACCGATTAAATGGTTGTCTTGGCATTTTACTTAATACACATGGTTCACACAGCGAGTTCTCATTTATTGACATCAGTTTCTCACTTAATCCATTTACTAAATTTTTATTAAAAAGCAAACTTAAATTCTTTAATCCTAAATGTCCAAAACGTCTATGCCACAGCTGTATTACCTCTTCATCATTTTTATTTGCCACAAAATTACATGAATTAAAATTTGGTTCTGTTTCAATGGTGTACAATGACCCTTCACTATTTCCTATCATAATTAAATCATTAAAATAATAAACTCTAACCTTACTTTTTGAAAATTCAACACGCATATTATGGTTTCCTAATTTAGATACAGACAACAAATTTTTCCTCAATTCAGGTACATAGTATACATTTTTAATAGTACAGTTTATCGACCTTTTACCTACAACACATTTCACTCTTAAATTACCAATACCTACTGCATTTAATATAACACCAGTCTTTGCTGCGGCAATAATCTTAGGAACTGTCAAGTCTACATATTCTGTAAATAAGTCTTTTCTATTTATTAAATGATCTGATGATCCCGAGTCTACATACCAAATTAATTTATCATTATTATTCTTATAATTATTTGCTGGACGCTCCTCACAACTTCTGCCTGCCATGAATGTCATATAATTTTCTTTTTCTACTGCCAATGTATAATTATTATTTCCTCGACCTTGTCCTGTTCCTCTCCATCCATGTCCTCGTCTGTTATTTAGTCCTTGTTCTCTTCTATAATTCCATCCTTGTCCTCTTACTTGTGAAAATCCTATTCCTTGTCTTTGTGAAAAACCAAATCCTCGTCCTCTTGAAAATCCTTGACCTTGTCCTCGTCCTTGTGAAAATCTTTGTCTATATTCATATTCCATACCTTGTCCTTCATTAAATCTGCTTCTACACTGGTTTTGTTTATGTCCAGGCTGGTTACAATTATGACATAAGAAGGCATTACTATAGTTTTGTCCTTTATTTATTTTATTATCTTTTTGCCTCTTTTCTTCTTCTCCTAATAATCTTTCTTTTACAAAATCCAGTTTTATATCGGTCATCGTTTCCAATGTTGTAACAACTACTTCGTACGACTTCGGCATTGACAGCAAAATGTAATTAATTTTTTCTTCGTCGGACAAGACGGCTCCCGCATCGGCCAGTTCAGAGAACATGCTCTCCATGTAGCCAAAATGTTTTGCCAAGGACGTTTTTTCATTGAACATAGTTTCACCTAATTTTCTTCTTAAAAATAGTTTCCCCTGCGTACCTTTTTTCATGAAATTAGCCTCCAAACGTTTAATCATATTGTACGCTGTATTTTCGTTTCGAATATATTCCAAATGTGTGTCCGCCATTCCACCTATGATTATATTTTGCGCCTTCGCTTCTAACTTTTTGTTTTCGGGCCGACTTGCAAACGCGACACTCGTAATCGCTTCCACGCATTCATATTCCATCAATAAACTTTTTATTCTGAATAACCAAGTCGCAAACCCCGTTCCATCAAATTGTTTTATGTTATACGTTTTGCATTCCGCCATGTTGATCACTTATTTACGACGCAATGTTTATGTCCATCACTAATAAACACTTTCTTTGTTTTTAGAACAACCACGCTCTGCTACCACTGTTGGGGATTTCATTTGTTTTATATTGGAATAAAAGTCATTTCTAATTAATTCACTTGTTATTATTTTATAGATAATTATTACATCTTAGCAGCAGACACACTTCACAGAAGAAACAGCACAGATAATTAAAACATACTTTTTCTTTTTTAATCTATTACTTATTTATGACCCTGGAAGATAGGACATTGTTCCTTATTCATCAGTAATTCCGTCATCACCCACCGGCTTGTTATTTTTAAGCTGTTTCAGAGCCATTCTAATCTCGTACAGGCTGACGTTCGGGATATCTTCGGTGTAATGTCGGGTCAACTTGGCTCTTGCGTCACTAACCGGAATTGGATCTAGTTTCTGTGACGAGGTGTACAGTTGTCCATAGAACTTCTCGATCTCTCAAGATCTCCAGCTTAGACGTGATGATGTCGCCGGAGTCGGTCTTCAGCTTGGTCAGTTGACTTTGACCAATAGACAAGTCTCTTGCGAACACTTTGAAACCCTTGTTCCGCTTTGATGAAGACGAGCTTGAAGAAGATGATTACGGCGGTGTTTTTTTATGTTTTGATCAATTAAAGAAGGAGTTCTAATATTTTTATGTTACTATTATTGATGGAAGAATCCTCATTGTCGTAATCCGGTACGAGGCTTATTTGATTTTTTTATTTTAGTGTTACTATTATATTCTGTTTTACGGGAACTAATCAATCGGGAGTCAATTTTTTGGGCAAAGTAGACATCTACGTTATCAGATAATATTTCATCACAGCATTAAACATAATGATTTATTTAATATTTCCTGTGTTATGCTGTTATTTTTATTTGGGGAGACATTTTCTGCATTCATATATTTTAAAGTATTATTTTGGTCTTCTAAATTAGTTTCATCTTCCAGTTGGTTCTTATCATCTTGTTCTTGACTTTGAGAAGTTGAAATTGGTGATACCAATTTCATAATTCGATCTGCTCTCTAAGACACCATACTATAGAAAATAATAAATTAGAAAACTTCACAATTTTATACCTACCTAATTTTCTGTCAAAAATATATCATAAAAAGTACAGTAGAATTCCGATTAACTGTATCCAGACATACGATTATCCAAACTCATGTCACAGCTCTAATTTGCCGATTTAAAAAAGTTTTGACCACCTAAAATCAGGTTAAATAAAAGTGTTATTATTTTATACGGAATACCCCGCAGATTTATTATCTGATCTGGATAATCGGGATTCTACTGTAATATGTAGGTACGCACGGCTACAGATCAAGCTATACATTTCCAATATAAGCTGACCTCTCATTGCAGGGAAATCCTATACAATGCGAGATCAGCTTATACTGGAAATGTATAGCTTGATGTGTTGCCGTGTGTACCTAGCCTAAATTGTATGTGTTTCAAGTTAAGCTAGCGATGACTAGTGACTGAGTGATTACTAGTAGTGGTAAAAACTATTTTCCACTGAGCGGCTAGTCGATTGATGTATTAAGTAGATAAAATAAGATAAACGATTTAAATTAAAAGGGAAATAATTTCAAATGCCTCAATGAACTGTAACGACTATTACTATTAAACAGTAATAAGTATATTTGATTTTTATTCTTTAAGCTTTATTTAAAAATAAATTGAAATAAGTCATTTTGTAACACTAACATATGTATCATTTTAAAACGAAACCGAATTATCTGATGTTAATTTGTACGAATGTTAACAAAATTAAAACTAAACTGAAATAAATCGAAATTGTATCAACGATCCATGGCTTAATTTTTATAATAAAGTGAAATAAATCTTAGTTATTCCCTTTACGAATACATTAAAACAAAAAAAAATACTCATCTGTTAATAATATAAAGATTTATTAAGTTTTGTTTCGCACTTTGAATGAATTTGTTTGCATCACTGCTGGCACATAACTAAATCTTCCCGTTTATTGGTACCGACCAGTTTGGTCGCGTTAGTAGAAAAGAGAGAGCCTATCTTTTATTTCATTCATATTACGTCAAATCGTGCGGCAGTCAGAGTGTACATAATCTTAGCGTAATGTTATTGCGTTTTATGATTAAATATCCAAATATCCCATTTTTGAGTTGTTTCTCTTTTTGATTAAGCGTGCGACGTATGAAATGGCTGTATGGTTGAAAAATAACCCTTGCCTATCCTTTTATGGATGAATAAACTACTACTATCTATGGTCAGTCATCGGAAAATAATGGGAAAATAATATTCTCTCAAGCAAGATTTTTTTTAAACATAATTAGGTATACCTATTTCGATTGCAAGGTGTTGTTATTCCTTCTATTTGAATATTGATTAAAAAGAAAGGCGTCATCAAAAAAAATGTGATGAACATAATATCATTAAGCTAATTTAATTTGTCGTAATGTTTGTAACAGGGAGGGATGGTTCCAAAGGAATGTCTGATTACGCTCTTCATTTAGTATTCAGTTTGTGTTCTCTTGTGTAGGTAACCGAACTTAACCGTGGCTAGGCTTCTGTGTGTTGTTATTGGTGTCACAAATTGGTACTCCACGGTGACCGACTGAAAAGACGCGCAGTAGCTACTCGAATCGAATTGATTGTTGATGTTGATTCGCTATTTCGTCAAAGAAAGTATCGGTAAGCTTTCTATTTCATTAGTTTTGCTTACCTAAACATTGTTTTCACTTTTAGATTACATTATTCCCTAATTTTATTTCAGACCTTAGACCACTATGTTTTCTAAGAAGAAGAAAAAGCCTCTTATCTCGCCTCCAAGTAACTTTGAGCACAGAGTACATACAGGGTTTGATAAAAGAGAGGGAAAGTTTGTTGGACTCCCTCTGCAATGGGCATCACTTGTTGGCAATAATCAGGTATTAAATTAGTTGTATGTAATTTATTTTATTAAGATATACTTATTTGTCACAGATCAATGTTTATCAATCATTGTAAACTAGAGGTCATGAACTTAGTTCCCAGAATACTGTAATATAGATAATAAAATTAAGTTGTTTATTTTTACAGATATTAAAGTCAACAAACAGACCACTACCATTAGTAGATCCATCAGAAATCACACCCACCGAAATTCTAGATCTAAAAACAATTGTGAGAGGAGATCATAGAACTACCTCAGTTTCATCAATTGCTCGCCCTATCCCTACTAATGTACCGTCACAAACTGTTCAGAATGGTGTAGTGTTGCCTAAAACCTCAAATGTTGCGAGATCAAACTCCCTTAGAAGTTCAAGCCCACCAAGAATAAGACGAGATTTCCGTAATCAACCAAATGTGCCACCAGCTGTCCCTGAGGAATCTCCCCCAGTACCCCCGGCACCACAGCAATACTCAAGTTTGAGACGTGAACAAAGCAACTATACTATAAACAAGCAAATAAATGAGTCTCCCATTGAGTGGTCTCAGCACACTCACGAGGCTACGGTCAGGTCAGTTCAAGAGATAAATGACAATCATCATGCTACAATGACATATCAGAACATACAGAATGCCAATGTGCCATATCAGCACAATCATCCTCAACAAGTGTCTCAAGCTGTACATCATGGAATTAATGGAAATAATGTCAATATAGGTATGTTTTTGACCCACATATTTCTATAATTTTTTCATTATGGTATGTATTAAAATTGATGTAATATCTGTTCAACTAATTTGTGGTAGATACAAGTGCTGCTAATAAAAAAAACTACTTTATTATTTAAATGTTGAATGGTAAATTATTGATATTTCTTCATTTGTTGAATGGTTTCCTAACAGGTTTACATCACAATTTTATGATTATAAATAAATAAATAAATAACTTTGTTGAAATGGGTCAATAAACATTTTCTTGTTTGTTATTCTGTCCCAGTGTCCAAGACTTAGTTTTTTATATATGCTACTAATGTGCTTAGTCCATAAATTAATGGGCTTTTAAGTACGAGTAAAACATATGTTTGGTGAATTGTAACCATAGAAAGTGTATAGAAAATCGTGTTCTCAAAGAGTTGTCCAAGGGATAACGAGGAACGTAATGTAACCATGGCAACGAGGTACAAGAAAAAGTTGATTGACCCAAATATCATGCTGCAATGTAGACCCAATTATAGGCAAATATTGCTTGTACACACGGCTACACATCAAGCTATACATTTCCAATATAAGCTGATCTCGCATTGTATAGATTACAGGATTTCTGTACAATGAGAGGTCAGCTTATATTGGAAATGTATAGCTTGATCTGTAGCCATGCGTACATATGGATTCTTTGCGTTTTTTTTAACTTCAATAAAGTAAATTTTTCACTTTTGTAAACAATTTATTTGTCTTAATCATTTAGGTGATACCTACCCTGTGAGTCGGCATCAACACGCCGCCCCGCCCGCCGCCTCTCACCTGCCCCTTGCCGCATCCAAGCATGAACTGCGATTGACGCATGAACAGGTATGTCACATATTGAATTACAAAACATTATCTTAATCACTCATCATTTTGTCAACACAGGTGTAGGTATAATCAAAGTTGGTCAGGTGTCACTGAAGCAATTAGTAACACACTTCAAATTAATCTTTTGTATCAAAATACACTATACTGTAAAAGTGTGTTAATAATTTTAATGAGTAACCACATTAACATAATAGTACCTATTACTACTTTACGAGATAAACCCATTTTAATTGGTATTTTGATTGGATTGGAAAATATTTTTTTGTGAATTCACTATTGGTTCCATAGTAAAAGTTGTTCAGCATGACTAACCCAACATAGGTTTCGAAAATATGCCATCTCGAAATCTCTACCTGTTATGTATAAGCAACTAGTTGCAACCCCGCGAGTTTATCCGCGCCACGTTTATGGTTTGCTGGGCAAAAATAATCCTATATCTTGATTTAAGTTAATCCAAAACATTTCGACGGCCCGAAAAAAAAATCTGGCAACCGGTTTGATGAATTTTTCAAAAACTAATAATTAGTATCTTTATTATTTATTTAGGTACGGGGTTATGTGAAGATAAGAAGGTGTTATGTTTCAAAACAAACCTAATTTAATAAAAAAAAACGATTTTTTTTCCAATTTTTGCAGTACAAAAATAGCTCTTTTACGTAATGATTTTATTGCAGCTAATAAACCACTAGGATGAATTTAAAATTCGTAACGTATTAGTCGGGCAGTTTCCGTTACTGTGATACAATTGGTCTAATAGAGCTTTATCGAGGATCGAATACAAAAATATTTTTTTTTTTCAAAAATCGCCGTTTTCTTGCCGACTGTACCTTTTTTCAAAAATGTTTAAATGCCGATTGCAATAACTTAAAACATAAAGGAAAATCACTTAAAACCATATTCCCATGGCTTCAACCCTTAAGGTAGCTCCCCTTAGCGCCTTTGCACATTATAAGACAATTTCTTGTGTCTTATCATTATCAGACACAAGACATAAAATGTATGGGCGTGTCTGAACAGACATTACTTGTAATATGCACGGTCTCATATAACCACCAGAGCGACTGAATGTCTTATAAGACATGTCTGTTAAGACACAAGACATTTTTCTTATAATGTGCAAAGGGGCTTACTGACTCGTCTAAAATGTCCAACCTGTATGTATGTAGGTATAGGTATATATAATGTGATGTGTGTCAGTTCCGCGCGGCCCTGCGGCTGGTGGTGAGCGAGGGCGACCCGCGCGCGACGCTGAGCGGGTTCGCCAAGATCGGCGAGGGCAGCACGGGCGTGGTGTGCGCCGCCACCGACGCGCGCTCGCGCCGCCGCCTCGCCGTCAAGATGATGAACCTGCGCAAGCAGCAGAGGCGCGAGCTGCTCTTTAATGAAGTGGTCAGTTAATATACTATACTATACTATACTACCTAACCTAGCCTATCTTATCTTACCTCGCCTCACTCTTTCTTTCTACTTAAAGTACCTGCCAACCACAGATCACGAGAGATGGGCTGTGACGCTTGGATTTGGCTTAGACCTGATGTCCCAAACTCCCCACTAATATCATAACTAAGTTAGCCTTACACTCCTGTATAACTAAACAGCAATGTATGCGCTTCATAGTTCTTTTGTTCAAGTTGTACCTTGGTAATGACCTAGCTAAAATCATTTAAGGTATTTTTGAGATTTATACTTGAAATATGTGACAAAGGGGTTAGAACCTTTGTGGCATAGCTAGCCGCCGCCATTTTAGTTTTTTTTCAATGTCGCGGCGCACGATGAAACTGGTATATATGGGTAGAGGACACTTATACAAACAAAAAATGTTAATCAATATGGTGGCCTAAAGTGTCACGTTTCCGAGATATTTGGAGGTAAAGATCGCCATATGAGAATTACGACAATCATTCAAAATTAACTTATTACGTGTTTATATGCATTCGATTGTATTCAAATAATAGTTCCCAGGTTGATTTTTAAATTTTTTAGTAGACAGTTAAACTAGGAGCACGAAAAACAATATTTTTAATTACTTACCTACTAAACAGCATCGTAATATTCGCTATGAACCACAATGTTGTCAAAGTAGCTCGGATCGTGACTTGTTTTCCATCTTGTCATTATTATACAAACAAAAATGACAATACTTGTCCTAAAATCTCATGTTACCAAGTTAATTGGAACTAAAGATCGCTAAGTAATGCTCTTGGGCGCCAAAATTGCAATAGCGACGTAATAGTACATTATGATACATGTGTGCAAAGTTGGTTATTAATACTCGAGGCGTATTAAGCGCGTGAGCCGTAGGCGAAAGCAATAAGTGAGCCGAGAGTGTAATAATCAATGCACACGCGTGTCATACGACGTTTTTCAACACACTTGCGAGGAAAAAAACAGACATGTATTTTTTTAAGTAGATTTTTTGATAATAATCAAATCAACACAATGAGAACGTTTAAAAATATGGCACGCAAGGTTTTTTTGACAGCGGTGAGCTGTCAAACTATTTTACCCATTTAAATTAAGAATGCTTGGTCTACACATATCACTTGCAGTGAGGTACAAACTTATCATAATCGGGATTATACCTTCATAAAACTTCGCGGTAATGTAAAGTAAAAATCACAAATGGGTAATAAGCTGCATTAAGATACTAAAAGCGGTGCAATAAATATTATTTTACGAGCGAGAGTGTTGAAAATAAATTAAAAAACCCGGTTCTGCGACCGGCCCGACCCGACCTAATAAAACTTCTACCTTAATGAAAGTCCCGTCTTCATCAAAGACTGCTCACGTGCACACAATGCCCAAAAAGGGCGATAGATCAGACCCGATGAATTACAGGCCTATTGCCATCACCTCCCAATCTCTCCAATGTCATGGAGCGAGTCAATTCAAATTCAAATTCAAAAAGCATTTATTCAATTTAGGCCCTGATAGGGCACTTGTGAACGTTAACAAATGGCTCTACACACAGAGTGATCAACACGCAGCTCTTGAGATACCTAGAGGATCACGATTTGTTGAGTGACCGACAATATGGCTTCCACCATAGTCCCTTGGCTGGTGACCTTCTAGTGTATCTCTATGTGATGTGTCTATGTATACACTAGAAGGTCACCAGCCGAGTGGTCACTCACCATCGAGAGTCAAGGTGGCGAAGGCGTTCGATCGGGTCTGGCAATGGGGTCTTCTAACGAAGTTACCAGCATATGGGTTTCCCGAGGGACTATACAAATGGGTCGCCAATTTTTTTCCAGCAGATGCATACGAGCTGAGAGACATAAATGCTGGCGTCCCGTAAGGGTCTGTACTGTCCCAAACACTGTTCCTGCTGCATATCAATGAAATGCTGTCTATTGACGGCATTCATTGTACAGAGGACGCTCATTGCAAATATTCTGAAATCGAGAGCACACTAACTAGTGTCTCCGATTACGGTCGACTAAACCTAGACCATTTCAACCCCACTAAGACTCAAGTCTTTCACCGCTAAGAAAACCCTATTTGCTGTGACTTCACAATTCCAGAACACGAACATCAGTGAAAGCATCGGGATCCTCGGCATCGACATTTCTAACGACGTCAATAGGCCGTCTAGAAGACAAGGTTAAGCTAGCTTCCAAAAAACTGGAAGTGCTCAACAGACCGACGCAGTACTTAACATCGGGGCAAAGGCTGCAAATTTACAAGTCGCAAGTCCGGCCTTATATGGAGTACTGCTCTTTCCTGGATACCAGTTTGGGCCTTTAGATATGGTTCAGCGACGTGCTATTAGAATTGTCGACGGTCCCCAGCTCACAAGCGGCTTAGGGCCCCTCTATCTGAGGAGAGATTTTGCCTCCTTATGTGTGTTCTACCCCTTGTACAAAGGACAGTGTTCTGTAGAATTGTTTAACCTGATGCCCACGGCTACCTTCTACTATCGCAAGTCTCGCCATTGACGGGGAGTCCATCCTCACACATTGGAACCAAAATAGTTTCGAACTATGCGGTCTGAAAGGAGCTTTCTTCCGCGGACGCTTAGACTATGGAATGAGCTCCCGCCGTGGTTTTCCCAACGGAGCGTGGGGTTCCTTAAAAAAGGTATGAAGATATTTCTGAAGGGTCGGCAACGCGCGAGTGATACCCCTGGTGTTGCAAGCGTCCATAGGCTACGGTAAGCGCTTACCGCTTAGGCGTGCCGTATATGTTTGTTTGCTACCTAAGTAGTTTAAAAAAATCCTTTTATTTAAAGGTTTGAGGCCACGGCTTGTTTCTATTATGTGTATTATTTTATTTTTAAAACCGTGATGCAATAATTAGTTGACCACAATTTATTGCTTAAAAACAATAACATAAATTGTACTTAATCAACTTTAAACTATTGTCATTCTTCTCATATTATTTATACATCGATATTCCAAAATCTCGGTTACATTATATTTTAAGACAAGTATTGTCATTTTTATTTAAGGTGAATGCTCATGATTACAAAAAGCTATAATCCCGTCAGATGGTGTTAGTATCGCAAAGCTATGTTATTTCTTTTTTTATGTAAAATTCAAGCATCCTTGGTGCGTAATTTAGTGATTAGCGAGCAATATGTATTTATGAAGTATTTATAAAGCATTAATTTTACTTCCACGGCAATTAGTTACAAAGAATTCCTCCAGAAAAATATCTGTCAAGTTATTCCTTGTATATATACACGCACACATTGTAATTTTTTGTTTTGTTTTGACCGTTAGATGGCGTTAAAATAAGTATTGAGTTGTTTTATATTATTTTTTAAATAAATATAAAACATGTTTACTATTAAAATTTTGTACATTGTACATGTACTTATTTGATTTCCTAATGATGTTTTTCCTTCACCATTATCCAAAGGTAAATTCAAATCTCACAAAGTACAGGCCGATGATATGTTTTCGTTCTTGATCGTAAGGAAACCAGCACGAAAAAGTCAAATTGAAAAGCATTAGAAGTAAACCAAACCACATTGTCCTGCTTGACGTTGTGGACTATGGCCCCAATCCCCCTTGTTATTAGGGGAGGCTCTACACCGGTACGTTTATGAGATGTCGATATTGATTATTATGTAGGTATAATAAAAAGAGATTCTCTGTATATTTCTTTATTAATGTATGACGTAAGTAAATGTGGTATAATGTCATTGGGGTCTACACATATTTTTATAAACACTCAAAAAATTCACATCTAAATTGTGATTTCGGTAGAATCCTAAAAGCATTTTGCTGATAAACTCCTCCGAGGTAGGTACGCATCTATTCTCCATCATGACTGTGACCGTTGTGCGTAATCGAAACGAAGTAACATAAAATATTATGCATGTTGGTAACGTTAAATTTTCCTTGGTCCTGAAATATATTTATAAATGTTATTTATATATATAAATTAGTTGGTGTTCGTAAGTCTCGATAAAACTCAAAAACAGCTTGACCGATTTGAATAATTCTTTTTGTGTTTTGTTCGCTGTGATACAGGAGTGGTATAAAAAATGTTAAAAAAAAAAAATGGTGTTACGAAGTTCACCTAGTTATAGTAAGAAGGGTGAACTAGTTGAAAATAAATACCTACTGTTACAAAACATTTTCAAAGTTTTATTTACTTGGTAAAAATAATCAAGCATAATATTATAGGTACATATCAAACTGACTTTCTGATGATTATGTAGAATCTACATTGTAGATGCATGATCCTCTACTAGAACAAAAAAATACCTGTTAGTAGGTTTGCTTTGTATAATTATTTTTAATACCGATTTTTATATAGTTTACATTTTACTTGTGAATTAATTTTGATCTGCACAGTTATTTATTTTCCAATTGAGTCAACATCAATATCTAGCATTTGACTTCACATTTCTGATGATCTTGTCATATCGGCAAACCTTTACGACTGTTATAAGATTTAACTGATGTAAATCAAACAGTATTATGAAAAGCATAATGCATTTTGGTTATGCATAATTAATTGCCCCTGGACCTGAAATAAAATGCGTAATTGTTATGACAAAGAATATGTAATTTATAATATCAGAAAATTAGTACAGAAGTATTTTCGACTTATTAAAACCAAACAATATCCTTGTTCCTAAATAATTAGGAAACAAGTAATAATTCAATGGAAACATTTTTTTTTTCAAATTTCAAACCTCCACCTTACAAAATGAACTTTACTTTGGTGAAGGAAAACATCGTGAGGAAACAATAGTGAGGAAACCATAGCAGTTGGTAGGGTACTTTTTAGTACTCATCTGGCTGGCTACCACCCTCAAGTTGAAAATCTGTCGCCAAGCGCCTATCGTGTTATCTATCTATCTCTATACTATTAGCATCAATTCATATATCTATTACATACCTGTTTAAAGGTACACTCGGCTAAACATCAAGCTAATGGAATGTATCCAAATAAGAGAAAATAATTTGTAAAAAATATTTGCCGTAGGAAACACATAAATTTCGTTGCGTAGGAACGTGACACGTCTAAAAAGATGTGTCAACGTTAGGCAAATCACGGCAAACTAGGATTTACGATCTCGATTCGATTCAATCAAAAAATAGGTTTTATGGGTCGATCTTCAATCTTTTGAATCGATGTTTTACAGTTTATAAGATGAATACTTAGGTACCTACTTAATTTATAATGAGGATTTATCGAAAATACATAAAGACATACGAAAGCATTTTTGCCCAAGCTGAAACAGAAACGCTACGATCGCGGAGCTCGTTCGATAAAAAAAATACATGTACTTACCGACTTACATGTATTTTCCATCAATGTTGATAAACGATTATCACTTTTTTTTCACTAGCTGTCGCCCGAGGTTTCTCCCGCGGTCCTGGGATAAATCAAAATAAACTCAAAAAGTTATTTACTTATCCAATTTAGGCCCAGGTAAGGCACTTATGCACGTCAAGTATAAGTACATACAATTGAATCTACCACCACCGGTTCGGAATACACTTAATAAAAGTAGCCTGTAAAACTCGGGGATAATGTAGCTTCCTATTAGTGTAAGATTTTTCCAATCAGATGGATAGTGATTACCTAGCGATTCGTAGATTAGCCCGTTTAAATAAACAAAAAAAAACATCCGCTTTATTATATTAGTATCGAAGTATAGATTCGATCTACTTGTATATCCCAATAAAAAAATCGTACGGTCGATTTTAACATCGTCAGCTGTCTTTATTCGAGGAATTTTGTATTTTGACAGTCTTTCTGTACAGAATCTGTCAAACGTGAATTTAATTCCTCAAGTAAAATTCTTATATTGGACGATGGAAAAATCGGCCCTAAAGTCGATTGATACCACCTAATATTTTAATCGATTCAAAACATCGTTTATTTTTGGTACAGTAGGTACCTACCTACTAGGTATTTGCAAAAACATCATGTTCGGAATCTTACTAATTACATTATTACTTATTAGCTCGACTAGATAAATATTGAAATATATCAGTAGGTACCTAACTTTATTATTTACCATGATAGAATAAAATAAGTAGGTATGTATAATACATAGTATATTACATATTGACTTTCTACGTATTATTATTTATGAATAATCTAAGCAATCAACCTTTTCAATAGTATTGGTTTTTGAACGCATCTCTTGATCCGTCCTCGAACGAACGGTGAAGTTTCGTACCTATATTATAATATGTATAGGTATTATGTATAGGTTTTATACCTATATCATACAAATTAAAACATGTTTGTTTGTAAAAAAAAACGTAAATCTGTTTAAATTGTTTTTTTTCGGATAGCATTATTACTTTAAAAGTAGATATTAGGTCGGTCATAGTTAAACGTTGGAATGTTTTTGGTATTCGTATATTGACATATTTTAACTTTCTCTTTGATATAATTTATGCAGCATAAACTAACGTAGGTAGATACATTCGATATATATATTCAATAAACATAAAAACTATACGTGGTAAAACTTATTGGTATTCATAATATTACACAAAAAAATCATGCAGGCAAAGCTGCGCGCAAAAGCTAATTTCAAATTCAACTTCAAAATTATTGAAATCATCTCTACGAAAGAAGCGCGCAACGATGATTGGCAACATCGCGTTTCCTTTACGACAAACTACTCGGAACGGCAACGCCCCGTTTCGGCTATGCTAAGATTTGACCAATTTATTCAAAGCATAGATTTCTATAGAGTCAAATTACTAAAAGCGCCATCTATTTCACGTGTTGTAGTTTTTAATTCGAACCCCGGCTCCTTTTTGACATCTTAGTTCTTAGTTACCTTGCTAATAACCATATTGCCTGCCTAGATTGCGCTACAAAATTTACTCACACGTATACAAAATTTGCAATTTTTTAAACCAGTTTTATTGTAATTCCGTTGGATATTTTTGTTTGAAATTAAAATTAGCCACACCGGTAACTAGTATGAAGTCGAAAGAATAGCTCAAATAAAAACAATACGATGTGTGTATTGAAATCTCAGCTAGTTAAATATGTATGGAAAGGGCAATCAGAGCAACCACCTTAATAACGGACATGGAAAATAAGTTAACCACTACGAACCGAGCAACTTGACAACATTGTGTTTCATTGCGAATATAGCGATGCGGTTTAGTAGGTAACCAATTAATGAATATTGTTTTTTCGTGCTATTTGTTTTGCTATATTCTAATAAAAAGTTAAATCAACCTGGGAACTATTATTTGAATACAATCTAATGCATATAAACACGTAATAAGTTCATTTTTAATGATTGTCATTATTCTCATATGGCGATCTTTACCTCCAAATATCTCGGAAACGTGACACTTTAGGTCACCATATTACATAACATTTTTTGTTTGTATAAGTGTCCTCTACCAAAATATACCACTTATACCGTGCGCCGCCACATTGAAAAAAAAACAAAATGGCGGCGGGTGGCTATGCCAGCTCCCATACAAAAAAGTTCGTACCCCTTTGATACTTAAAAGTGATAAGTGACACCATTATTCTTGTAGTTCACATGTAGGCTTTGATTTTTGCAGTCGATCACTGAACAATACGGTATTTAAATAAATATCGTCCGCTCGCGCACTTACCTCGAACAGGTTACGACTGACGCGATTTTTGGGGTGTATGCGCTGAACGTGCATATAAATGTCTCACGTTCCGCGTTAGACAACCTCTCTAACGATCTCTGTGTTGCCAACATATTATGTGAAACCACCTGACTGGCTTGCT